>PVJD01005974.1:46063-105768 GCA_004026545.1 Mormoops blainvillei
GGGGGGGGGGGGTTCCTCTTCAGCGCCACCTCCACCTCCAGACCTAAACCACAAATTACATCTTAGGGGTTGTTTATTCCTGTTTGTTTTACAATTGACCAGTTTCTTTTAAGTTCAGTTCTCTCATTTTCATTTATAAGATCACCCATTAATATAACCTCCATACACACATAGACACACGCATACACAGTGATACAGACACACAGGCACTAACACACAGGCGGCGCGGATGCGCACACATACGCGCACACACGCGCGCGCACACGCCTTTTCCACGTTTGGAAACTGGAATATTTTCTGGGAAAAGGTAACCAAAGATGAACGCGGATCCCCAAGTCATGGCTTTTACGTGCTAATCTTGGGTGGTGGCTTTGAACTTGCAATCTAGGGCTGGGGGCAATGTTTAGGAGCCCAGTTCGCTGTAGTCTCCTACCCATCCCATAAGATGGGTGTTTGTGCGTAGAGCCAGGGTTAAGAACTGGAGGGCGGTGGGGTGGAGGACCTGTTCGTTTGGCTCCAGAATCTTAGGATGGAAGGAGGAGAGCATGGGTGCTCTGGGGAACGGGTGGGGGCAGGGGCGGGGGGTGAGGTTGTGGAAGAGTGGTGCAAGAATAACTTGTACAATTGAGCCTCAAAATTAAATGACCAGACCTGCTTCTTCTCACTCTCCCAGCCTTGGCCCCAAACCAGGAGAGTTTTTCCCAATGGAGCCGCTCTCCACCTCCCGGTGTAGCCGCGGCCACCAGGCCCCAGGGCTCAGCGTCGGCCCCCACCCCAACTCGCCCTCTCAGTCTCATCTCCCCTAGGCTTTTCCGTCAGTCAGGATGGCTCCCTCGCTGCCTACGCCAACCTCTGGGCGAGAGAAAACAGACACTTGAGAGGGGCGGGAGGATCAGAGGGGACCTGGAGGGGCGAGCCCAGCAGAATAGCACTAGCTGGTAAGTACCCCACCCCCTTTGCCGAAGGCACTCCAGAGAGGCTGCGCTTGGGGCATACAGGTTAGGCCAGGCCAGAGCTCTGGAGTCTGGGAGTTTCCGGGAAAGAGGATGGAAAGAGCAATGGGTTTGCCTATCCCAAATGTGGGCAGGGCCAGAGGGGATGCTTGGACCTTGCACTGCAAAGCCATGATCTCCCTTAATACCCCCTCCCTCCTCTAGCCCAGATTGTTACTGTAGCCCTTGTGAGCTCATCCCACCGTTGGGGGGCCATCCTGGTGGCCCCTGGGTGGGTGAGCTTCCTCAGAATGACAGGCCCCACCCCCACCCCAACACACTTGCTTTCTCACCCCTCCCCGTGCTGCCTCACTGGATGCCAAGAACCAACCACAGCGCCAGAACTCCACTGTGAAAGGCCTGCTTTATGTCCCTGGGGCAGCAGAGAGGGGGCTTGTCCTTTCCATTGTCCAGGCCCAGCCCCCAAGGAGAAGGCTCGGCCGGCCACACTGGCCACGGCCTTACCAGACCTAAAGAGCAGGGAGGGGCAGAGAGGCTGACTGGCTGGGTGGTGAGGGCGTGGCAGCTTTGGGGTGACTGCTGCCAGGATCTTCCCTGGGGTGGGCCCCGTGGCTGCTACGCTTGGGCCTTCCCCCTCTCCTGGAGGCTGGGTTCTCTTCCAGAGAGAGGAGCTGGCAGAGATAACCGGCCCTCCCCAGCAGCCCACAGCTGGGCAGAAGAGCGTCTGGGCTGCTCTATAATTCTGGGGCTCAAGGCCAGTGGCCTTCCCCCACCCCTTCTCAGCTCCAGAACTTTGCCCTACGGCTGCAACCCACAGCTGATGTTTACCCCAAAACTCTCCCTGGAGAAAGGAACATTTGTCATCTTTCTCCCTGTGGAGGCTGTGGAGGGCAGGGGTACCCTTTTCATCCCTGTAACCAGCCCGATTACTCACTTCCCCCACCGTTCATCCCTCTCTGATCTATTTGGGTCCGCATACCTTTACTGAGGCCTCCTGGGCTCTGGGCCCTGTGCCAGCTTGTGCTGTGGGCAGTGCCGAGATGCACAGTGTGTGTCGTCCGCTCGGGAGGATGTGGGGCAGAGACAGAAACCTGCACACAGCAACCCATGCGGCCAGGCAGAGGCGGTCACCATGACGGAAGGCGCATGCTACTGAGGCATGTCAGGCAGTGAGCTGTTCCAGGGCATGGGGATCAGTAGGCCGATTTAAGGAAGAAAGTGGGAATTTGGCTGGGCCCCGAGGCCTGAATAGAGACTTTGACAAGGTGAAGATTGATTTATGCAACACATATTTATTCATGATCATTATATGCCGGACACTGTGCTAGATAATGAATATACACCCCGGTGAACAGTCCCTGGCTTGTGAAGGCAGGCAATAAATAAATACAGTCGTACCTTAGTACTCCTTGGCTTCAGAACTCGTCGTGGCATTTTGATGAGAAAAAAAGTGTTTCAGGACTCGGTACCTGCTCCAGACTCCCTGCACTTGCTAGAACTTGCATGAGTCACGATGCCACCCTGCAAGAGAAACTGCTTCATCACTCGTCGCTTGTTCGGTACTCGTTGGTTTGGGCACTCATCCAGCACTCCGGAACAAATTAACAATGAGTACCGAGGCACCACTGTATATATAAAGATACGAATTAAGAACGCTAGGAAGGAAAAGTTCATGGTGCTCTGAGAAAGAATGGGGGGTGGGGGTGCATACCTTAAGAAGGTGATCTGGAAAGGCTTCTCTGAGATGATGACTTTCAAGGTGGGACTGAAAATTGTGCGACACAGCCATGCAAAGAGTTAGGAGAGGGGCTTTTGGTATAGGAAGCATGAGCAAGGGTCCAGAAAGGGGAGGGGAACCCAGGAGACGAGGATACGGCCCAAGCCAGAGCAAAAGGGACTCGGGGGATGGTAGGCAGTGGGAAACAGGAAGTACATTATTTTGTTAGGGCTGCTATTACAAAGTACCACATGCTGGGCGTTTAAACAACAGAAACTTACCGTCTCACAGTTCTGGAGGCTCACAGCGGTCAAGGCGATAGGCTGTAAGGGTTGCAGCCGTAGGGCAAAGTTCTGGAGCTGAGATAGGGTGGGGGAAGTTCACTGGCCTTGAGCCCCAGAATTACAGAGCGGCCCAGACTCTCTTCTGCCCAGCTGTGACCTCAGAAGCTTGGCTCCTTCGGAGTCCTCTCTCCTTTTCTTGTAGATGGCCATCTTCTCTCTGTGTCTTTACATGGTCTCCCTTCTGTACCTGTCTGTGTCTACATTTCCTCTTTTTATAAGGACACCAGTCATCCTGGATTACAGCCCACCCCGATCTCATTGCAACTTGCTTACCTCTTTAAAACCTTGTCTCCAAATATTGTCATATTCTGGGATTAGGACTACAAAACATGAATTTGGGGGGGGAGGGGAGCGGTACACAACTCAGGCCATAATAGGAGAGGAGGACTTTTTAGGGAGGAGAAGGAGCAAATGCATGACAGTCAGAATATATATTTAAAGATCTCTGTTAAGGCTGCGTATAGTGTGACTGCTTTAGCGGGGAGACTCTGGAAAGGTGGATGGCGCTCAATACCAGGGCGGTGGATTTTCCATTTCTGGGAAACAGGAGCCAAGCGGCACAGCTTAACGCGTACTCTGACTTCTCTGTGCGGCACACATAGGGAAGGAAGGGGCAGGAAGAGGGGCGGTCGCTTGGGAGTTTACTGCAATAGTCCCAGCTGGACGTGATGCGGGCAGAGGCAGAGAGGGAGGCCCTGGACATGTTTGCAGGGCAAGGGGGAGGCAGGAGTCCAAGAGATGATAACCCTTCCTAGGAGAATGTGGCTCAGCCCAGCCCCAAGGGCTGGCTCCCTGCCCGCCCCTTCCGTTCTCCCCAGGAGCAATAGGCAGCTATGGGTCAGGGGCATGCCACACTGTCACACTGCAAAAAAAAAAAAAAAAAGCCCAGTGAGGTATAGTGACTCACCAAGATAAGCCTAATATCCAGATAAGATCAGAGTTTGTTTCAGAAAGAAAACAAGGCCTGATGCTCTGCAGAACTTTGATTTAAGTAAGGGTTGTAGACTGATGCCCTGAAATGTTCATTCTGACCCAAGAAGAAAATAAAAGCCTTCTGAAGGAGGGAGGGGAGGAGGGAGGGGGAGAGAGAGAGGGATCCAGCAAAGGGGGTGCTTTAGCAATCAGGGCAGGAGTGGAGCCCGAGAGGCAAGCAGGGGTGCAGAGAAGGGGTACAGAGCAAAGGCGAGGGCTCAGAGGAAGAGCCGGGACCGGAGTGGAGGGTGGAGATTTTAAATCATGAGCAAGATTAGACACAAGCTAGTATTTCCCAAGGGCAAAGCTGTCACCGTAGAGATGACAGTGATGTCCTTCCTAAGGAAAGGTGACAGAAGGGGTTTGGGGGGAGGGGGGGAAACCCAGAACAAACTGTGGGGAGGCTGTGGGCCTCAACAACCGAGGGGAAAGTGAGAAGGAAGGGCCTACAGCCCAGTGCTACCAAATGCTGGGGCCATCAAATTGGGATATTTCTTGCAGAGAATTTTCCATTTGCTCAACAAGGAAAGGGACAGAGCTCGTGTCTGTGGCAAAAAAAGGCCAAATTTTTCTTCTTGTCAGAGGCCATCATCCACAGAAGAGGGTCTATTCTAGGCTATCAGCCCGACTCGAAGTTCCGCCAATCAGCTCTGCTGTCTTGCCTTCTCACCTTTGCTCAATGCTCTTTCCTCTGACTGCAAAACCATCCCCCCTCACTGTGCGAAGTAAATGATCCCTAATCATCACTGGGCTCAAGTGTCACCTTCCCCCGTAGTCTTTTCTAAATCCCCCACACCCCTGCTGAGTTAGACGCCCCTTGTAGCTTAGACAGCTGGCTGGACATCAAGATAGGCCTACCCTTCTGTACTACAGAGCGATGGTCCCCAACGGGGGGGGGGGGGTTGCCCCCCGCTGTGGGGACATTTGGCAGTGTCTGCAGATAGTTTTGGTTGTCACCACTGGCATCTAGTGGATAGAGTCCAAGGCTGCTACTAAACAGTCTACGATGCCCAGGGAAGCCCCTCTCCACCTCTCCCCAAAAATTATTTGGCCAAAAATGTCAATTGTGCTGAACTGTCACTGAAAAAACAGTGGCTGCCCAGCCAGGACTACATTTTCCAGTCCCCTCTGCAGTTGGGTGCAGTCTAAAAACCAAGGCTCTAACCAAAGGAATATAAGCAGAACTGGTACGCACCACTTCAGAGCTTATCCCATAAAATTCTCCCACCCTTACGCATCCGTCTCCTGGCTGCAACACAGGGCATTTGGGTCCCTAGGAGATGGCAGAGCCACAGGTGGAAGAAACCCAGATCCCAAATCACCTGTGGAAGAAAGTCACCCACCCGACAGGGACACCTGCATTGGCCCCTTACATGAGCAATGACTTTGCACATCACCGAAACACAGGGATGTGTTAACAGCAGCTCACAATGCCCAGATACACCCCTCCGCGTTGTTCCTGTTGCAGCCTGTGCAGTCATTCGCTTAGTCCTCACTCATTCATTCATTCATTTGTTCAGGCTGCAAACATTAGTCTGCATCTCAGGCTTAGTGCTAGGTGCTGAGGAAACAAATCTAAAGAAGAACAAGTTGTTACCAGTGGTTCCTGTCCTCGGGGGCCTCTTAGCTTACCGAGAAGATTAGTTAATTACTCTGGGAGACACGCAGGATGTGATGGAAATGAGAAGGGCCCCCGTCTGCCTGGGGAGAGGGACAGGTGAGAAGAGGCACTTTGCAGGAAGAAAGCAGTGTAGTCCAATGTAGGGAGGTAGACACAGGTGAAGGATCTGCCACACTCCCAGCGGTCTCAGGTGCTGGAGGAAAGGTGGGAGGGACCAGCCTCTGTAATTGTGGGCCTTCTCACTTGTCTCCCCACAGTGGACAGGAGGTCCTTGCAGAGCAGAAAACATCTCCCGAAGAGTTTCCTGAGTCCCCAGTGCCTGGATTGTGTCTGCATTGTCTCCCCTTGGATGTCCCACGGGAGGCTCTGTCTGAACTCAGCCACTTCTAACCCTTCACCACAAACCACTGCGTCTCTCCACTTAGTCCCCCATCTCAGGAAATGGTTTCTATGTCCCCAGTTCCTGAGCCAGAAACCTAGGGGGTCTTGGACTCCCCTCTCACTTAGCCCCCACATCCAAGCAGTCCCCACGTCCACTAAATTCTTCTGCCTTAGCACCTCCCACGGCCTAGCCAGGACCCCCATTGTCCCTCTGGTTCCTTTGAACAGCTGTAGAACAAGTGCCCCAACTCTGCTCTTACCCCATTCAAGCTATTTTCGTCTTTGCCACCAGTTTATCTTTTAAAACACTAACCCGTGTTCACAGCTCCCCGGCCTTACCCAGCTTTTTCCCACGGCCTACAGAGTGAAATCCAAGCTCCCTGCTAGACCCCCACCCAAGAGCTTCCATGACCTGCCTCTGCCAGCCCCTCCAGCCTCTCGTTCCCATACTCCCCAGCCCCTGTGCGCCTGCCGTTTGGAGGCCCTTGCGCTCCTGAAACGAGGCACGCTTTCTCTCTCCTTTGCCTCTGGGCCTCTGTGCATGCTGCTGCGTCTGCCTGGAATGATCTTCTCCTCCTGCGTCTGGCTTGTTCCTATTTGTCCTTCAAAACAGCCCAGGTGTCAGCTCTTACAAGCAGTCTTTACCAGTGTCATTCAGAGTGCCTGGCGCATGGTGGGCATTCCGTAGATCTTTGCTGGATGGATGGATGGATGGATGGATGGATGGATGGATGGATGGATGCTTGAGTAGGTGCTCAGTAATGTTTGTGAAATGGACCTAAAGGTGTCTCTCCTAGACTTCATTATCGGAGTTCCTTAAAGAAGTGCCTTCTCTGAGTTACGATTTAACATTATGCTGTCTTCAGAGAACCTGATATGAGAAACTGATGAACCTAATGGCATTTCTGTCTGTATGAAAACAGAATTGAATATATTGCCCACTATGTCACTCAGTGTCCTTTATAAAAAGGACTCATGATAAATTCATGCTTGGGGTTATTTCCAGGAAACATTTTGTCTCTGCAGATGAAGACGTGTATTTCCTGCCGTCAGAAAATAAAACCTCTGTCTTCCAATATGTTTCATATTTTGCTTTAGCTGACAAATAGGGATGCCCAGTTTTATTACCTTATTATCTCCATGTGTTCTGACCAATTCAGGTGACTGAAAGTAGCAACTCTTTCTGCTTTCTTTAGGTGGAGGTAGTTCTTGCTTTATTCTTTGATGTTGTAGTCTTTACTTTTTAATTGGAAAGCTGCCTCAAATCATCTCAGCAGTCAGCTAGTATAAATCTTAAAGGAATACATATTGGTGACCAACATCTTGGCATGGGAGGAAGGGCAGAACACCAAGCTTCTAGTTGAGAGGAACCCCTATGGAGCCCCTTCAGGAATTTGGGGAGCACCCATCATGACAGGGATCTAGCAGGAAGGACAAAGGAGGAAGCAAAAAGCCAACAGGCTTCCGAATCCGTTGCCACCTTACTGGGTCTCCAGTGACAAATCTCTTCCTCCAACAACTTCGGCCTTCCTTTCCCCGACTTTGAATGGAGAGCCCATAGGCTGCCGTTTTATATTGATAGCTAATAATAACAATAATCGGTATCTTTTACTGAGGGCACACGGTGAGCCAGGCACTGTGCTGAGAACTTTACATGGATGTCCCTATTGGAACCTCTCCCTCTCTGAACCTGCCTTTTGTTTCTGTCTTTTACAGATGATGAAATGCCAGAGAAGTTAAGCATGTGCAAAGCTACCCTTTAATAAGTAGCAGTGCAGGAATTCAAAGTGTGTCAGCATCTGTCACCCAAGCTCTTTCCTTAAAAAAAAAAAAAAGTATTTATTGCGTGCTTATTTATTTCTTTTAATCCTCACCTGAGGATATGTTTATTAATTTTAGAGAGAGAGAGAGGTAAAGAATAGGGGTGGGAGGGAGAGAGGGAGAGAAAGAGAAACATCGATGTGAAAAAGAAACATCAAGTGGTTGTCTCCTGACCCACAATCTAGGTAGGTCTGTGTCCTGACTGGGGATGGAACCCCTAAGCTTTTGGTGCACAGGACGATGCTCCAACCAACTGAGCCCCGGGCCAAAGCCACCCAAGTTCTTAACAATGTCCTCACACATGGACAATGAATGGAAGCAATAATAAGGCGCGAAACCCCTTGGGAAATGGTAGGGATGCCTGATGGTGATGCCAGGAGAGAGGAGCCACAGAGTCACAGCTTTACTTCTACAACACTGGTGTCCTGTTCAAAGTCCTGGAAAGTGGCCGGCTACTCTGCAGCCATGTTCAGTTGGCGGGACAGCACCCAGGGGAGACCCATTCCCATGCCTGCACCCTCCTCTTCCTTCAGTTCTGATGTTTTCTCCCTCAAGAACTGTTGCCTGAAATCTCCCTAGGCACAGGACCGCTTCTGGGCATTTTGACCCATTAGGCATCACTAGCAGGGTAAGAAGGGGTCTCTGTGGTTTCCAGGGGCCTACGAAAGGCATGAGGGCTGCAAACGTTATTATTAGCTTCACAACACAAAGAAGCAAACTGCAACGTCAAAATCAGTAAATATTTAATGACATGCAAGATGTAACATTATATCAACTTCATTAACTGTTGAATTTAATCGTCATAAAAATTTTATTCCATTTGATGACAGTTTGTAGGTTGGAGACTTCTCACTGTGCAAGGTTTCCCGGGCAGGCAGGAGGATTGGTGAGAAATCATAGCAGACCATACATTAAATAAATTACTCGTGGCCAAAAATTTTCAAAAGCATAATGGCAAAAATCTTTTCCATTTTCTTTCACAGCCGAGCAGTTATATGTATGGTGGGAGGCGAACGAGTTTAAAGCATGTTAGATGAGGGACAGGCCTATAAGGCAGAGGACCAATGAAGATCTGGAAAGAGCCGTATGCCCTGTCTGGCCTTCTGAATTTTCCAGCCTAGCCACGTTTGCCTCGGTGATGGAAGCCAGGTGAGTCGAGGCTTTGGCTGCAGAATAGATAGGGAGAATGGCCTCCTCCAGAGTCTTTCCTGGTTCCAAGATAGAAAAGCAAGAATCCCAGGATCCTAAATCGTGATAGCTAACATTCCCTGGGCACATGGCCTGTACCAGGCTAACTACTGTAAGCACTGTACCCGTATTGTCTCAGTTGTCCCAAAAAGCTCTCTAAGGTCAGTAGTCTATTATCCCTGTTTCACAAATGAGCAAATTGAGATCTAAGTGGTTGTACCACCTGCCCAGGGTCATGGAGGTGGTGAGGGGTAATTTAAGAATTTTTCCAAACTAAAAATAATTTATAGATGAAATGGTGCCCATGACCACTTCAAGCTCCCTGCTTCGTCCTGCCGCAAAAAAATAGGCGGGGACCAGGCCTGCTCTTTTCACTGTTCTATCTTCAGAACCTGAACACTACTGGGCATGTAGATATCTGTGCACTGGAAGAACATAGCTATGTGTTGAACGGAGACTGGGCTAAGCTCAATCTCCCCCCCGGCCCCCGCCACTCGCTGTGTATCAGGCACCTATGGAATGCTTTGCACCCCTCACTAGCCTGTGACAATGTCGAGGCTAGAGGTCTTACTCATCTCCCAGCCCCTGCATCTTGCACAATCTTGGTCCCTAAAAAGGCCTAGTCCATGCGATTTGAGTCCATTCCTCCAGCACAGAGCAATCTCCCAATACAGCTGAAGTTCTTCCTCCCTATACATAGCACAAAATCTGTTACTTAAAAACTCCAGCCCTGACTGGTGTGGCTTGGTTGGACGTTGTCCTGTAAAGTGAAAGATCACTGGTTCGATTCCCGATCAGGGCACAGGCCTGGGTTGCGGGTTCGGTCCCTGGTTGGGGTGCATCTGGGAGGCAACTGATGGATGCTTCTCTCGCACATCGATGTCCCTCTTCCTCTCTTTCTCCCTCCCTTCCCCACTCTCCAAAAATAAAGAAATAAAATCTTTTAAAAAAAACTTCCAGTGGCACACATTTTGGTGTAATTATCAAGGTAACTAACATACAGCACTTTCACATGTCCCTTATATGCCAGGTGTGGCTCATGGGACTTCCCATCTGCTAAGTAGTCACTTAGTAATAAAACATCTACAACAACTTTACAAAACAGGAGTTTTTCTTCTTTTATCACCCCATTTTACAGATGAGGAGATCAAGTGTTATGAGCTGAGTGGTGTCTTCCCCAAATTCATATGTTGCAGTCCTGACCTCCAGGACCTCAGAATGGGACTATTTTAGAGGCTGGGCCAAGAGTGGTGGTAAGGTAAAATGAAAGTGAGGTCATCAGGGTGGGTACTAATCCAATATGACCGGTGTCCTTCTATGAAGAGATTAGGACACAGACATGTACAGAAGGAGGACCATGTGAGGACACGGGGAAGATCGTGTCTGTAAGCTGAGAGACACTTCAGAAGGAACCAAACCTGCTGACACCTTGATCTTAGACTTCTAGCCTCCAGAACTGTGTGGAAATAAATTTCTGTGGGTTAAGCCATCCAGTCTGTAGTATGGCAGCCCTAGCAAACTACTACGCCAAGGCAGAGAGTAGCGTGCTTAAGCCTGCACTGCCAGAAAGCATGAACTCAGAATCTGAGCCCGGGTGGTCTGCTTCTAGAGTCTATTTGGTTGTGAGGATGAAAATATTCTTTCTCTGTGCTGTCCGCTTGAAATATGGCTAATATAACTGAGGGACTGAAATTGTAATTTAACTTATGTTAAAATTAAATTAAAAATAAATAGCCACATGTTGCTCGTGGCTACCATATTGGACACAGGTTTTTATCGTTGCTAAGTGCATCCCTTAAGTTTTTTGCAGAACCTTCTAGAAACCTCCCCTGTGTGCTCCCAAAAACGTGCCTCTGCCTTTGTTCCTCACCCCTGCTGCATTTTAGAGTGAACCGGCTAACTTTCCAGAATCCTGTGGCCTGGGCAGGCAGGGGCGTGGGAGTTCTGCGCCAAACATGGGGGCTAGCTACCCAAATGCCAAGCAGCACAAACACGGAGTGACATTTTCAGAACGATTAATATTTCATCAGAAATGATCACTTTTCCTTTAAATACACTATTTTAAAAGGTTTTCTACATTCTTAACTATAATTTTATTCAGTCTAGGTCCTCAGAATTTTCCCCAAAGGAACACATCTTCAATTTTATAATGCAAATCAAAGGGGGATGAAGCTCGGATTTCAAAATTTAGTCAACATTTCCAGGAACTTAGGCGGCCTATAAAGAGCAAAGCTGCGTTTTGGGCACCTGCCGTATGCCCCGCACTTTCTATACAGTACACTGTTCATTTACCCAACACACGTTTATCGAGTGCCTACAAGGTGCCATGACTGTGATCTTTATCATTATTAACGCCATTTTACAGAAAAGAACTTCTTCTCATCCTCTGTTTCATCTTGAATGTTACCTCCTCAAAGAGGCCTGCCTGGACCGCCGCCCAAAGCTGCCATCTTTCTTCCCCCCATTGCCTCCCGCGTTGCCATCAGAGCCCTTATGTCATCTGCAATTACTGCTTATTTACTTGCTTTGCGAGCTTGTGCTCTGCCTCCCTGCACCGGAGTACAGGCTCCATGAGAGCAGAGACAACACCAGTTTTGTTCGCCTTCAGACTTCCTCAGTGCCTAGCAACTCACCTGGCACAGGGGTCGGGCTGCACCAATATTTAAGGAATGAATGAATGAGGATGGGAGAAGTAAAGAAAGCTGTCAGGGTCACACAGGTGGGAAGGGGCAGTGTCCGGATTGAACCCACCGTCTATCAGCTGCCATCTCCTCTGTTCACATCCATCCTCCTTGCCCTCCGTCTTGCTCTTCCTCTCTCGGGACATGCTGAAGACACAGTCACCAGCTCCTGGGCTCTAAGTTCCTCGCAGAAGGCTGTGCTGCATCAGTTCTGAGTTTAAGAAGCCCCTTCCGTGAGGGGAGGAGCCCACCGAGCATCAAACAGCTCACAGTGTTTCTCTCTGCACCTCCGCCCCTGACCCCACTCCCACCCGTGGGACCCCTGAACCCAGCGCAGGAGGGAATGATCTATCTCGGTGGCTGAGCGCCTGGAAGCAGGGGCTGGGTTGGAATCCTGGCTCCTCCCTTCCCGGTGGGCTTTGGACACACCCCTCTAGCAGTTTGATACTCAGGTTTCCTCACATGTAGAATGGTTTTTAAAAAACCCAAAAAACCAATGGTACTAACTTCATGAGCTTTATTAATTGAATAGGACAACACAGAAAGCCCAGGGCTTGGCGCATAGTAAGCGCCCAATAAAAATGGCAGTTAGGGGTGAAATCAGACAATCGAGAGGGATCGAGGGGCAGCTGGTGGGTGCTGAGGTTTGCGCCGAGCGGCAGGGCAGGCAGGGGGGCGGCACCCTTGACTTCACATAAGGGAAAGCGCTCCGAGCCCCCCACCCCACCCCCATCCCAGTGGAGGGACTGGGACACCGAACCTGGGCGCCCCGCGCCCTCAGCCGTTGCTTTTGAAACCCACAGAGGAATTCCAGCGCTGGACGGGAAGGGTGTGGGAGCCACCCGCACGCAAGACAGCTACCTTTTAATAAGTGGGGGCCCTTCCTGGGCCGCGCTGTGGGCACTGGACGCTCGGACACTTTCTTGCCAGGCGCTGGACAAAGGACAGGAGGGGGCCGTGGGGCGAGCAAGGCGGGGCGGGGTCTGCGAGGGGGAGGCCGTTGGCCCTCGGGGTGAGCGGGGGTCCCTGGGGAGGTCCGCGTGAGAACCCAAATGGTGGGCTCCGGCCCTCAAGGTGCCTAGCACAGTGTTGGGCTCTCATCCAGTCATCTTTCAAGGTTTAGCCAGCGAGAATGGGCTGAGTCCGGGGCACCACAGGTGTCACAGGCCTGCAGCAACGGGGGTGTGCCAGGGATTGTGGGGAGAGCCAGCCCTCCCCTGCCAGCTGTTCCCAGATGTCATTCTGCCCATCCAGGCACCTGGTTCCTGAGCTCAGGGGGATTCCAAGGTTACTAAGCTACTGTTTTTTGTTGACTTTTAAATATTTTCTTCTCAGGGAGAGGGGGGCAGGGGGCAAAAGTCAGTAAAGAGCAAATAAAAACAAATCGAAATAAGCTCCCCCTCTCAAAGGAAGCCGACCTCCATCCACCACACGTGCACGAACTAGAGGCCTCTGAACATCGTCACCTTTCTGGAGCAACGGTCAGAGAGAATTGAACCACTTCTGCCCCGACCTGGTCGGCCTTTCTGGTGAATGAAGAGTGGTGGTGGATGGTCCCCCTATCTCTGAGCCGTGGGTGGACAAAGGGGCTTCCAGAAAGAGAGGAGAACGATGGCCAGTGGAAATGGGCTCCCTTCGTCCTCGGCCTTGGTGGCCAAGCGCCCCTCAGCCCTGGGCCCATTCCCCAGATACATCTGGATCCACCAGGACACACCCCAAGACAGTCTAGACAAGGCCTGCCACGAAATCTGGAAGAGAGTTCAGCGCCTGCCCAAGGCCTTGCAGCCCCCAACCTTGAAGGAGCAGCTTTCTGGCCCCGTGGTGGCTGGGACTCCAAGAGACAATGGGCTCAGCTTCCAAGAAGAGTGAGTATCCTCCCTCCCCCCACCCCCGCCAAATGACTGTCACCAAGGGAGGAGGGAGGAGATGAGATCAGACCTTCTAGGGGGATGTCCTGGCCCATTCTTCAGTCAGGTTAAACCCTAAAGACCTAACTCCCTAACTCACCCCCCACCCCTGCCATAGTCCTTTATCCACTCTTTATAGGAGAGTTAGCTGGGGTCCTGAAGTTACCTGGGTGAAGGGCCATGCCAGGTCTCTTTCTACGGCCTCTTCCCCAGGCTGCTGAGGGGATAGCTTTCATCCTAAACACTGAAACAATCAGAAGTGATTCTGGGGACCTTGAAAAACCACCCTAGCCAGGGCCGAAGGTTAGATGCCCATGGCTTTTCCCCAAAGACAACTAGAAGATTCCTTCCCTGCTCCCACCTCCAAAGGCTAGGCATTGGCACAGACGAGCCTGGTGGTTTTAAGCCACATCTGGAATCCCCTAATACAGGGAGCAGCTGTCCCATTCAGACGGCACGGAAGCTGCTGCGCGAGCGCACATCAAAATATTTACTGGGAAGGCATTGACATGTTCAGAGGACAGAATAGAAAATTAAAGTGTAGGAAGATGGCTGGAAATAGCCCGTTTCCTGGATGGGAAATCCTGTGTCTGGGAAACACAGCTAAATATTTCTCCACCAGGGCAAAGTTGAGCGAATGTTGCCGGAGATGGATATTCACAAGGACAGGAAGGGGGGAACCGCATTAGAAAAAGCAAGTGAATTTGTCGTGGTTATCGGAGCCACCGTTGTGCACTTGTTCAACGCTTTCCGTCTTCAGAGTGGGCTGCAAACGTTAATTAATCCTCCCAGAGCCCCTATGAGACAGGTATTAGTGTCCCCATTTTACAGATGGATTGTGTTAATAATTAAGTGCTAATTAAAGACTAAGTGATAATTAAGTGTTGCCTGTTCCAACACATGCTCCAGCGCAGTTCAGAGCTGCTCTGGAGTGGGGGAGCCGTTCAGGCAGATATCAGCTGGGTCTGGTTTCCAGGATTTCTAGGCAAGAGCTGAGGAAAAGGGCAAGGTGTAACTGCTACCCAGGGTTCCACGACCTGCTGTCCCTTTCTGGACTGCAGACAAAGGTGGAAGGCACTTTGGCTGTTTCTGCTTCCCCTGCCTTGTGCTCAGCACGATATGGCTGGGACAGGAATGGCTTAACTACCGCCAAAATCTTGCAGTTCAGCCCTGTGGTGGCACTGAGCCCCTCTCCCCTGCCCGTTGCCATCTGCTCTGGGACAGGGTCTTGGCAGGGGACCCATGGGGCTGTGCTCAGGCTCTCAATGGCCAAGGAGCTGATGTCCACTTGGTGAACCAGGGTCAGTGGCAATTTCCAGTAGATGGCACCGTCTCTGCCAGGTCACACCTAGTTAATGGAGACAGACTCTATTTCCAGTCTGTGCTTGGCCAAAAAGTGAACTGACTCACCTTTGGCCAGTTGCTTAATTCCATTTAGCCTTGATTTTCTCATCTGCAAATTGAGGCTGATATGCCCTGCCTTGTCCACCTCAGAGCTGATAATGAGGATCAAGTGTGATGGGAGACAGGCGGCTGAAAACTGCATTATACAAATGAGGCTCTCCTTAAACGTAATTCTCAGGATTGGGGTTTTTTGTTGTTGTTGGCTTCAATCTGGGGTTTTCACACTGTGCTTCTAGGCCCTATGGTGCTGCAGGGGTCACTCTGGAGTCAAGTGGTCTGGCGGCCGGGCCCCAATCCCCCTTCAGCCAGAGCTATTCTGCTTTAATAGCTTTTACTTACTGGAGTTCTGAGTAAAGACTGCATTTGAAAAAGCGTTCTGCTCCTGAGAAAAGAGCTGGGAAACCACCGACTTAGGTGAATAAATGGTATCGTAATCATGCGGATATCAACCAAGTAGAACACAGTGAGCTATTCTTGAGAGAAAGGCAGCCGTGATAGTGGAGTCAGATAACTCTGGTTTCAGATCACATTTCAGCCCTGCACCAGCTGCAGGATTTGTCTAATTTGTGTGAGCTTCAGTTTCCTCATCTGCCAAATAGAGATGATTACTATGCATTTCATAGGGTTGTTGGGATGATTCAATGGGATATTTAAACATTTCTGGTAATAACTAGGATTCGCAAAAATTCTTCGTAATGATGATGATGATGATTTCCTCAAGCCCCACAGTTATTATATGGGGTAGGCACTACTTTAAATTCCCCCCCTTTTTATTTTTTATTATGCAAATTTTCAAATAGTATAGTGAATGTTGATGTGTCTGTCACAGAGTTTATCAAATTTATGCCATTCTTATTTCAATTTCTCCCTCTCCTCTTTTGAAATGAAATCCTTTTACACATGAGGTAACAGGTGTGGAGGGGTTAATCTCTTTGCCCAAGGCCCGACAGTTAGGAAGTGGTGGGCTTTCAAAAAGCAAACCCAGCACCATCTTAGCCACTACGTGATAGCATTGGCTACCTTCCCCTAGAAATCGAGGCCTCTTTTTGGATAGCCAGAATACTCGGCGGTCCCATAGTCTGAATGATCCCCCATAGATAACAGATTTCAAATCCAAGGAGCTGTCCAGTGTGTTTTAAGATGGCTTCAGGCCCTCTCAGCCAATCCTTCTACTGCTTCATGTGTAGACTTGGTTTTGGTTGTCTCCTACTACGGGGCAGCTAGATATACATGTGTTCTAGAATCCTCGTTAACCAGAAATTTTTTTACTTGGCTGTGTCTCTATACATTTTGGAAACACAAACATCTCGAGTTTGAAAGGGATCTTGGAGGCCATCTTCTGCTGCCTGAGTCCCTCCTCAACATCCTAGCCAAGTGGTTATCCGCTTTTCCACTTTCTTAGAGGGAGAGCTCACCACTTTTTTAAGTAGTCTTTTCCCTCGTTATGAACTCTAACTATCAAAAGACCACTTTCTTCTTGTACTGTCTCTGTCAGACTAATACCCACTGATCCGGATTCTGCCCTTAGGGCTCCAAACCAAAGTCTATCCTCTATTTCTCTCAATAGCCCTTTAGATGTTAGAAGATAACAGTATTTCTCTTAGGATTTCTGGTTTCTACACACTAAATTTCCCTGGTTTTCTGAGTTTCCTGTCACGTGCCAGCTCGGTCAGTTTCCTGCCCACGCCGCGGGTTTGGTGGCGGTGCAGCAGCCAGAACGAGGATAGGAATTCAGGTGTGACCCAACAAGCGCAGACCGCATCCTCCCTGTTAATATTCTGTATTCGTGGCAGTGGCAGTTAGTGCCATGTTTGCTTTTCTCCCCAAGCAGACTTCACTCTGTGGGCACATTTTGAGTTTATTCACTCAATTATTCATCCTACAAATGTTAAGCATCTACCATGTGCCTGGCACAGTGCTAAGAGCTAGTGGCGTAGAGCTGTGAACCAGACAGGGCCCCGACTTCCTGTAGCTGACCTTCAAGTAGAGGAGAGAAACAGAAAACAAGTAAATAAGAGACTAGGATGACTGCAGATGTGAAAAGAACTGGTGTCGTAGTTGGAGAAAACCAATAATAAACACATAAAATACAAACCAGATCATTTCAGATAACGATGAGTGTTCTGATAGAAATAAAACCGAGTAGAGTACTAGGGAGAGTATCTTTAGGTGGGGTGGTAAAGGTGGTCATCTGAGCCGAGACCTGGATACCCAGAAGGAACCAATCAGGTGAAGATCTGGGAAAGGATGACCCAGCAAAAAGAGGAGCAAAACCCGCAAAGACCCTGAGGTGGGAGTGGCTTAGAGACGGACAACGTGGCTGGGGTGTATTGAGGGATGTGATGTGGGACAAGGTGACATCAGGGGCAGGGATGAGAGGAGTTAGAAAGCTTGGAAGATCACCGCAGGGTGTTTATGGCTGATTCTCCAGGTTATGGGCACCCTTTGGGGGTTTGGAGGAGGGGAGTGTAGTTGGATCAGATTCACTAGTTTTTTAAGGCCTCTCCAGCTGCTGCATGGGGAGGACTCGCAGGCATGTGTGAGAGGGAGCTGGGAGGTCTCCGGGAAGATGCTGCAGTGGTCCAGGTGTGGCAGGCGGTGGTGCCCGGATCAGAGAGATCGCCATTGGCATGGAAAAAGCAGGGGATTCAGTGTGTATTTTAAGAGGAGCCAACAGATCTGCTGCCGGTTTGGGGCACACACACAGAGACATCAAGTCAGACTGAGGTTTTTGGCTCGAGCCGCTGGTTGGACAGTGGTGCCATTTATGGAGGAGAAGAAGAAACAGGGAGAAATCGGCTTTGGGGAAGAAATCAATAGTTCTGTTTAGTGTCAATTAAACTCCAGAATTGTGTTGAGTTATCTTTTAATTAGTCTTAAATTTGTGCTTAGAGAATTGTGGCCAGTCACTTACTAACTCAGATTCCAGGATTACTTGTTCACTCATCCCTCCTTATTAGTACAACGGCACAGCCTCAGCCGGGGGCTTCGGATTTACTGTTGCTTCTGTGGCCCCGACTGTGAAGTGGCCTTTGTTCATTCCGTCATTTACAGAATCATTCAGCGAACACTCACAGTTGCCTTCTTGGTCCCAAGGAACAAACCAATCCTTTGTGCTGCTGTTATTTAAACAATTGGATGTATCTTATTTTTCTGGAGAAGTTGCTTGGCATATGTCACAACTTTTATTTATTATTATTATTGTTTAAAAACCTTGAAACCTGGTGATGGGAGCGACAAGGACAAGACTCACAGTTGGAAACTCAGACTGATGCCCGAGAGCAGAAGCCAGCTCTGAAGACTTTCGGAATTCAGTGCTCTAGGCTCACAGTTTCTCCCCTTGAGGGGCCAGACACCTCTTTGAGGTTCTGAGGAAAGCTTGTGCCCGAAACACAGCCTCACATCCCTCGACATTTTGTGACTGACTCCCGAGACTCCCCGAGGCCCAGGTTGGAATCCTTTTCTCCTGGACTCAGCACTTAAGTGTCTTCTTCCCCTGAGCTTCCCAGGGCTGAGACTCAGCCTCCACTGTCATCCCGATCACAATGACATCAGTGCACCCCTCCCTGGTTGTCAAGTGAATTAGTGGATGCAATGGTGCTGGCAGGCAGAGGTCCAGGGCCCTCCGACCTGCCCCGCTTCCAGCCCCTACACGCCTACCGCATTCGCCTTCATGGCGGCCTTTGACTTCTGGTCTCTGCTCACCTTGCTTCTGCCATGGTTATAACATCTCATCTTGCTGTGTCTGGTTCCTTTTGCTCCTGGAAGTCCTTCCGCCTTCTCCATCTTCATCTTCCTAAATCCCCTGAACAGTGTGAGCCAGTCCTCTTCCAGGGCTCCCTCATTGTCTGCTGCATCCCTGGACCTGCTTTCGGGGGGCTCGGTCGTTGGCCCTACCCATGTCTCTAGCTGCACGTCTTGCTCTCTCCTCCCCACTCCCTAGCCAAGACGAGCTGCCAGCAGGTGCACATCCCCTTGCCTTTGCTCAGGTTATCCCACTACCAGGAATGCCTTTCATCCATATCTCTGCCTATCGAAATCCTACCCCCCCTTAAAGACCTGGAATAAGTGTGTCATCCTCTGCATTTTTCACTGCTTACCCTATCGAACACTTCTTCCTCCTCTCTCTTCCATGTTCCTCTTTTCAGTGTAAGCAAATAATATTCCTTCTCTTTCCTAAGGGTTTGAAGGTGATATCAATATCAGAATCAGATAACCGTAAACTAAGGAGGCAGGTGGATTTGAATCAGCATACTCCCTAGCTGTAACTGCGTTTGCTCAAACTTCCTGTACCCCATTTTCCTCATCTGAAAAATGGAAAAAGCCACAGTGACCACCTTACGGGATTATTGTGGAGGTTAAAGAAATAAGGTGTGTAGAGCTCACACGGTACCCCGTAGAAGATAAGGGTTCCAGGCTCATCGCCGCCATCAGCCTCAGCAGCAGCGTCACCGTCATCGCGCCACCAACAGTGCCAGCGGCAGTAGCAGCGTCATCACCATTATCACCGTCATTATTGTTATTATCAAGGATAAAATGACAGGACTTCGGTAATCAAGAAAGGTACCGGGAAGAAGAGATTTACAGACCAGAAATTCTAAGCCGAGGGAAACTGCTCGGCTGAGGACAGCGTTTTGCTTTGAGATTCTTGGCAGCTAGGGCAAAAAGAGAACATAACAGCTGGTTTCCATAACTCATTATCTAATAAGAGAAAGCAGGTGAGCTCATCAGAGAGCCCACGTGGAGGAGTCTTTACGTGAGGACGACGGCATGGAAGAGTGCGTGTAGAACCAGCTCCCAAGTTGGCCGTTGGTCAGAGGGGAAGACGCAACGTCCCATTTGGTTTTGTTGGTGCATTTCCGGTGTGGGGTTTCTGATAAGGCAGTCTACCTGGCATAAATTGTATGCTGCCTTGTGGCAAAACCACTCCTCCCCCTCTTGACCGTGGCCCCTTACGTGCAAGGGCTGTGTCTCACTCATCTTCGTCTCCCCAGCACCAGCTGAGTTCCTGGCATTTGATGACTATGCAGTGTAAATGAATGAATGAGGAAGTGAATGATGGATGAACCGTAAAAGTGCCACTGCAAGGAGGTCGAGTGAGGCTCAGAGGTGGCCAGGATCCAAGCGAGAAGTCACGATCAGCAGAGGAAGCACTGAGTGACACAGGGACAGAATATCAATAAGCCAAGACATTGCAAGGTTTCCCCCTCTCCTTCTGCCTTAAGCCACAGAGAAGGGAAGTAACACTTTCTTGAGCACTTGCTATGTGCCAGGTTCTGAATTTTAATTTCTGTTTATCTCATTGTCTTAGCAGCAGACGGTCAACATTACTCCCCTTTTACAGATGAAGGAGCCGAGGCTCAGAGAAGTCAGGCAACTTGCCCGGTCATCCCCCTCGAATGGGGCGGGGCAGGAATAGGGACCTGGTGGGGCCCCAAGGCCAGGACTCTTTGCCAGGCACCAGGAGCCCTTTAGGACAGTCTTCCATGTCTGCTTAGCACTGGGGACCATGAGCAGCGAAGGGAAGATGAATCGTGATTAACATCCCCCGTCCCCTGTCCCCCTTTTTAATTTAATTTTATGGTTTAGGGACTTGTGTTGCAGGTTGTGGGAGCCTGCAGAGACTGGCCACCAGTGGTTTGGTTTAATCCCTTTTTTAATATCTTTGTTGCAACATTCTTTCCAATTCAGCTCCCAAGTCACATTAAAAAAAATACCTCTTCCTCAGGGTAGGCCTTCTCTTATTAAACAGATTCAAATGAAAAGTTTTAAAGATAATTTGAACAATAAGAATCACTCTGTAGCTCCCAGCCGAAGCTCCTTTATTGCTGTATTTATTCCTCAGTATTTCCTGCCTCATTCCCCAGCTCATTCGCCAGCTCACTGAACCCCTCACCCAAGTCCATGGCCCACCCCAGGTCTGAGTCCAATTTTTTCAATTTCTCCTTTCCCCTCCAGGCAGTGGAGGGTCAGGGAGGAGGTGGGGTGGGAGGAGTCTTACTTCCACCTACCAATCAGAGAGGAGTTGGAAAGTGGAGGGAAATTTGCACCAGGTTTGGTGCCTTCCTGTACATCATTTGCATCAAAACTTCGCGAGTTGAGGGCAGAGGGCAGAGGACAGATACCTGCTCCGACCGCAGATACCTGGGCCCCGTCCTGGACCAGCTGAACTGCCATTTTCCCAAGGGCGCCCAGGAATCTGGATTTGAAACCAGCACTGCAGGTGACTCCTGTGAATGTGTATAAAAAGTTCTCTGATTCTTTGGGGGTCAAAGATGATGAAACCTCAGGCTTAAAAAGGACACAGCTTTGAGAAGGCGGTGTTCCAAAGAAAAGCGTGCAGGAAAGAGACTGACCTTTACTGAATTCTAAGTGTGTGCCAGGGACATTGTGAAAAATGACTCTACTCTCTGTAAGGGCCTTTGCTAAGAAATGAGACAAACGCGAAGTCCAGGCTTGGCGTCCGGGCAGCGGAGGGGTTTCACAGTGTTACCTCCTTTAACCCCACCCTGGGTGTGTCACTGTCCCCAGGAGGCTACAGAGCCTTCCCCATCTTTCCACCCCTGGGTGGCCGGGCCCTGGGCTGTGAAGGGTCAGTGGGGCCCCGAGCCTGCAGCCAGGCTTGGCTCTCCCGCGCCACACGGCCTCTCTCTCCGTCTCTCAGTCGGAGCCGCTAACATTTGCATAGTGCTGTTACAGTTTACCAAGTGCTTTCACATTCATCATCTCACCTAATCCTCACCAGAGCCCGGCGAGTGGAGGAGGATGGGGCTGGAGGGCCTGAGGCTCCGAAGGCCCTCTGCCCCGCCCCCTGCCCCCATGAGAGAGGTCCCAGCAGACAAAGCTCAGTGGGTTTCTGGATACCTTTGGGACGCAGGTACGGAGGCCCTAGGGTGGCAGCTAAATCTGCAGCTTCCCTCGATGGTACCCTCCACCCCCCAAAATGAAGAAAACTTGGCCCAGGCCCCTCAGGCTGTTAGAGAGGTGGAGTCCGTCCTTCTCCCTCGCTCCTCTTCTTTCTGCTGGTTGTTTATAAGGCCATGGCGGCGGGGATGTGTGTGCATGTGCACGCACAGGGAGTATATGTATGGTCGTAGGGGTGTGTACACGGCTGTGCTGTGTGTGCATGGGTGTGATGGGTGTATCGGGGGCAGGGGGCGGACCCAGGGCCGTTCAGTGAATCCTGGATCTGGAGGAGAGGGAAGAGGGAGGAGGACACAGGTCGCTTTGACAGAGATGGCTGCCTCCCTTCTCTCCACAATGGGCGGGGGCCACCCTGGGTGCTGTGACATATGCCCAATTGGAATGTCCATCACCCTGGGTCAAGTGAGGCTGGGGGCCCACTCGGGGCTGGTGCTCGAGCCTCTGCCTTCGTGATGAAGGCCTTTCCTTGTCTGGGGCCCTTTGGTGCCTCCTCGTCACCCCCACGCACAGCCACAGCTTCTTCAAGTCCCTGAGTTGCACACCCACGCGCCCACGCACCCCCCGAGTCCTGCCTTCTGCTGCCTCATCCTCCTAGTTGCTGGCTGGCTCCTGGCCTTTGGCCATCCTGCAACTGAGATTCAGAGAGGGGAAGTGAATTGAGGTCACCCCACCAGAAAGGATGGAACTCGGATGTGAATGCAGGTCTCCTGGCTGCCAAGGTCTTGCTCTTTGTCCCACTTCTCCGGTTTTGGGAAGGGTAGGGCAGTGGCTAAGAGCAGAGACTTGGAGCTGTGTGGACTTGGTTCCCAATCCTCTCCAGCCCTTACTCTCCTGCGTGAACCTGAATTCGTCATTCAATTCCCGAACCTTACTTTCCTCCTCTAAATGGGGGGATAGCGATGTTTACCTATTCCTCATGGCTGTTGTGGGGTCAAGTGCCAACTGTAATGCCTGGCCCCTGGCAGACACAGCACAGGTCCTGGCTCAGGTTCGGTCCCCCCCTGCCACACCTCTGGACTGCTCCCTGGAAGGAACCAGTTCCTGACACTTCCTGCTAAAATCTCCCCAACGACTTTCCTGTTCCTTTAGAATAAAATCTTTCAGTGCCACTCTAAGACCTGGCCGGTTCTGACTCCTACCACCTCTAACCTCACCTCCTGTGACCTCCCCACTCTCCAGTGAATGTACCCCACCCAGTTTAGCATAGTTCCACCAATGCACCAAGCTCTCGTGTACCATGGGAACTTCACGCATGCTGTTCCCCATGTCTGGAAAGCTTTGCCTTGCCGTCTTTACCTGGCTAAGTGCTTATCACCCATTAGGCCCCAGCTGAAATAACATTTCCTCAGAGAGCCCTTTCTCGCTCACCTGTCTTAGGTGTGCCCCTGGTATTCTCAGACATAGCACTTAACTTTGGTTTTTACAGCAGAGTGGACTAGTGGTTAAGGGAGTGGCATCTGTGCAAGATTGCCTCAGTCCGCCAATTTGTCCCTTCTTAGTTCAGTGACCTTGGGGACATTCCCTAACTCTTCTGTCCCTCAGCTTCTTCGTTTTTAAAGCTGGGCTAGTTGCATCTCTCTGTATCTCAGTAAGTTGTTGATGTTTAACAGACCACCCCAAAGCTTCATGGCTCAAAACCTAAAACTATGCACTTAGCTCACCTTTCTGTCGTTCAGCAGTCTGGGCTAGGAGCATCCAGGTGGTTCTTCTGGTGGGGGCTGGGCTCAGCTGGGCATAGATGGCGTTCACCCAGCGTCTGCAGGCTGGCTGGGTCTGGCCAACGGTTGGGGTTCGCTTCTGTGAGATGTTTCGTTCTTCGGTGGGCTCTCCAGGGCTTGTTCACCAGAGGTGGCCGAATCCCAAGAGGAACAAAAGGCTGAGCCCTAATGCCCAAGCACTTTACCTTCTCAATTGAATCAAGGTGGATGGGAATTACCAAAGCACCTGGGTATCGGATATCAAAGGTGTGATAAAACGGGGCCCTTGCTGTCATCAGACTACTGCACTTCCCCACGGGGGCTGTTGTGGGGATTAAAATGAGAGTTTTGCATGGAAGGTGCTCAGCGGTATCTGGCTGGTTACTTAGCACTCCAGAAACACCAATCCTTCTTCCTGTTTTGTAAACTAGAACCCGACACAGCTCGCTGAAGGTCTGGCCTCCACTAAGGGGCAGTGGTCTGAGTCTCATATCTGCCTCCCTCCAGAGACTCGGCTCATAGCCAGTATGTCCGGCTGCTCTACCCCCGCAGATGTGTGGGGAAGTCAGAATCTCATCCACAGTTGGGAGGTCGGTCTGTGGATGGACTGCCATCCATACCCAGGTCTGTATGGGCCCCGGAGCCCGTCCCACGCTTCACTCCTCAAACAGCCATGTCGCCTGGGCACGGGGCCTGGGTACCCTGTTTGTGGACGGTCTGAACTGCCATAGCGAGAAGAAAATATTTGTTTTGGTGTCCTCTCCCAGCACTCACAATTTTCTGTTTGCATTTTCTTTGTTGTTTGGCTCAGACGAATAGCAGTTTTCATCTTTGCTCTGTGTTATCATGTACACAGAACTGCTGTCGGGGAGCTAACAGCATGCTTGCTTAGTCATTATTCTGGGAAGGGGTGCCAGCCAGTCAATAGCCTTTATTTTTATATAACTCCGTACACTGCAAACGCAGAAATAACGAACAGCATCTGCATACAAAGCTTCCGTCAGACGCCTATCATTTCTGGAGGTGGGCAAGCAGAGGTGGCGTGAGCAGCTAGAGCCACCGCACCCGTTCCGACTCCTGCTGCCTTTGTCAGCGCTCAGGAGCTGGGTTAACCTTCCTGAATAATTCACTGTGATAGGCTGTGGCAGATTTCATGGTTTTCACCAACTCAAAAGAGAAAGGAAATAGCACGGGAGAAGTGCCAACATCGGCAGAACTTCTGAGGAAGAGGGAAAAGAAAAGATTCCAGAAATGCAGGCAAGCAGGCTTGATGTTGAACCCAGCAAAGTTGTAAGAAGAATGAAAAATCTTTTTGGGAGCCTAGGTGGTTGCTAAGAGGCGGGTTCTGTGTCGGATCTGCCAGGGGGCCAGCCTCGCTGAGGTTGGGCGTCCTTAGAACTGGACCTAGCCGGGTAGTTAGTGAACAGCTCACAGGGATGCTGGACCAGAGATGGGACATGGGGCAGAGGGAGAAGGGGTGGGGCA
Organism: Mormoops blainvillei; assembly: GCA_004026545.1. Classification (NCBI taxonomy): domain Eukaryota; kingdom Metazoa; phylum Chordata; class Mammalia; order Chiroptera; family Mormoopidae; genus Mormoops; species Mormoops blainvillei. The sequence goes on from PVJD01005974.1 coordinate 71,159, forward strand.
GGAAATGGAATCAAAGCCAGACAGGTTGTAACCCATACAAGGAGTAAGACAGTCTTTGGCAACGCAGCTCTTGATTTCAAGAGCTCCGAGAAATAGACCAGTAGAAAGACAAAATCATGAGCCAGTTTGTACATTTATTTATTCAACAAATACTTACTGAGCTGAAGTTAGGTACCAGGCATTGTTTTAGTCCCCCAGGCCTCTGCGGTGAAGAAGGCACAGTCCTTGGCTTCAGGAAGGGTACCTTCTTGTGGGGAGTAAAGACATAAAGAAGATACCGTATGATGGTGATAAATACTAGGAGGAAAATAAACAACTTGACGGAGCAGAGAACGCCTAGCAAGGTGGGCCGGGGTTGGGGGAAGGAGAATAACACTTTTAGGAATGGGACAGGAAAGGCTACTTTGAGACTATGAAACTTGAACTAAGGCGAGAATGATGAGAGGAGCCAGTTAAGGGGTGACCTGGCCTTCCACAGGACATGCAAAGGCCCCGGGGCTGGAATGAACTTGACACGTCAGAAAGTATTTATAAGGCTTGCACGGCTGGAAGAAGGGGGAGTCAAAGTTGAGAGGGGGCAATGGGGCCACTTTGTGTGGTGCCCTGAGGGTCAGGACGGAGTCTGGATGTTATCCTATGTGTAGCGAGAACCCACAGGAGGATTTAAATGGGGGAGTGTCTTGATCCGAGTTCTGAGAATGCCCTAGCTCTGCGGACTCGCACTTTTCTAGAACAAACAAGAACAAACGAATCTTGTTTTCGTGGGGGTGGAGGGGACAGGTCTCAGGTCTTTGGTTGGGATTTGTAACTGCGTCGAATCTGGATTGCTGCGTGGTTTCGGACAAAGGCTGCCTTAGGGAAGGGGAGATGGGATGGCAGTGACTGGATTCATTGGCTGATGCCCTCAGAGTATTGATCCAGGGTTCCTGTCAGGCTGTGGGGAGGGTCTCCAGCAGCCTCCCTAAGGCCGGCCCTGGAGCCCCCTCCCTTTTCACATTTTTATCCACAAGTGGGTGGGAGGCCCAGAAGACCTGCCACTGACAGGGAGCTGTGAGGGGCAGCTACTGCCAAGGATGACAGGCTCGGGATCCACCACAGTGATCCCCCGCAGCCTGGAGAGTTGGGGTGGGCCCAGTGATACCCCCTGACTGCATTCAGACTGAGGAGCAAAGCCTAGCCTTGGGGCTAAGCTGGGAGACCCCCCTGAATAACATCCCTGGGGAGGAAGCAGGTAGGTGGGAGGAGGGGGTGACAGCAGCTGACCCATCAGCAGCCCCACGCCAGCCTCTTGACTTTCTCGGTGACAAGGTCCTAGCCTCTGGCAGGCTCACTTTTCCCATCTGTAAAGTGAGGATGGCAACTGTCTATCCCCCAGGCGTGTGGGGAGGGTTAAATTTGAGCATATAGATGGGTGTCTGGCTTCCTGTCTGTTGTGGGTTCATGGCAGCTTCAGTGGAAATAGGAGTCTGGTGAGGCTGTTCCAGGGAGGGCAGGTGCTCTGGGCAGCCTTTCAGGGGCGCATGGAGGACCCACAGCTGGGGTGGACTCCTCTGTTCTTGGCACTGTACTGCCCTTCCTGGGAATGCCAGCTTCCTGAGAGGTCTGTCGGCCCCTGTGACCTGTCTGGGGGAGAATGACTGGGAGTGTGAGCGGGGTCGCACTCAAGTCCTGCAGGATTTTCTCCACCAGCCTGGTGCCTGGGCAGGGAAAGGGGGCAGTGGGCAGAGTGTCCTCTCAGGGCTGAGAAGGGACCTCCTGTGGGGCATTTTTTGGTACAGGGACCTCGAGCCTTGTGGGTCTTTTAGAAGCTACTCTGATTATGACTTCTGCTTAGAGCTGGCGATTCAAAGGATTCGGGGGTGAGACCTTTGTGTGCTTGTGTGTTGTGTAACATTTTGATTAAAGAATAACAACCAGAAACCAAACGCAAAGTAGAGTGAGTCAGGCCCAAGGAAGCCATGTGCCCGTCGCGCAGTCTCAGCGGTGGCCAGCGCGGGGCCCGCCTGGCTTTGCTTGTCGTCCCTTCCCTTGTCTCCCTCCCCCTGCTGGACTCAGTTTAAAGCAAATCCCACACGTGATTGTCTCTGTAAATTAGTTAGTATCTCTAAGAGATAAGGATTCCTTTTTGGTGGTTTAGGTAATGCCATTATCACAATTTTAAAAATTAACATAATTATAATAAGTCTAATTCAGAAAATTGGTATATTGCTTGCTTTGCAACTTTTTTGGGGATGGGGGGACTGATCCTTCAAATGTCTGGTTTCTGTGACTCAAGGCTCACCTGTTCCCTTTGAGGATGATGGTATAGAGGGAGAAGGGGGATCTGAAACTTGGGATCACGGATTGGCAACCTCTTTATTCCGATTGTTCCTGTGGACACAGGGGTGAGAGTGAGGCCTATTTATAGAAGAAGTCTAGACAGGGGGAGGAGGAAGGAAAGGGGGTAGGAAGAGGACAAAGAAGAGGGAGACAAGAGAGAGAACGGGGGAAGAGGAAGGTGACAGCTGAGGCTGGCCTTGCCCCACACCCAGCCTTGCTGACCTCCACAGCTTCCAGGGCCGGCCCACTCTGGCTGAAGCTGTCAGCCAATGGGCTGGGGGCGCGTCTGGTGTGCGGGCATCTGTGCGGGGCTAGCGCATGGATTATCTCAAGTTCTCACATCACCGTGAGGGTGGGTGCTGCTAGTGTCAGACCCACATTACAAGGGAGTCCCTGAGGTTCTAGGATCTGACCTGAAGTAAGGAGTAGTACCCAATTCCGAACCAGACCCGTTTGGCCGGAGTCTGCCTTTTCCTGGTACCGCTCCCTGCCTCTGGACCGGGGGAGGCTACACACTGGAGGCACGGCTGTCTCAGTTGTTGGAATAGCAACACATCCCCATATCTTTCACTCTTCCCATCTACCCAAGTGCCTTGGCCACCCCGCCCCTTCTGCAGGAGCCCCGACCCTCAGCAGGACCCAGCAACTAAGCGGTTAATGCCCAGCACAGCAGGAAGCCTTTGGAACAGGTACCCTGTGCCCATTCTGGTTGGTTGTCAGATGCAGTGACTCTACTCTTGTTTCTTTGTGTGGCGACGAGTGAGTCATTGTGTGCCCCCGTGTGTGTACACATCAAACACATGAGCATGTGCACACATGTGAGTGGGCATGTGCTCATGCACAAAGGCCATTACCAGGAGGGCAGGATTCACCTCTGTAGTCACTGCTGGTGGGACTCACCGGGCCTCAGAACGGGTCTCAGAGCAGGAGCGCGTGCCAGGCCTCCCCAGCTGCGAAGCTTCACTCACGCGGAGCTTCCGTTTCTCCCTCTGATCTCTTCTTTGCCACCTTTACCACCTTCTCCCAGGGCCAACGCACTGAGCAGTTTCCAGAATGCTCTGTATAGACCACCGCATCTGCCCTTCACGGGAGCCCATTGAGTAGGGGTAGTAGCTGGTTTTGAACTGGGTGCTGGTGATTCTCCTGGGAGTGAGAGGTTGGAAGGTATCCCTTTACGAAGGATGCCAGTGGGGCATGCTGGGCCGTGAGCCAGGCCAGCAGGATTGCTGGCCTCTCCCACACCTGCAGACAGCCAGCAACAGGAGCCTAGAGCCCATGGGACCATCAGGCCCCTTCAGGCAAGTGCTGGCCCTCGGGGTCCAGCTGGGGGCCAGGGCCTGCAGCGCAGGCAGAGGCCCTTGTTTAGATACAGGTAAATGCTTGTGAACCCACGTGGGGACCAACCAACTGCCGGTGCTCCCAGGAAGTGGGGCCCGGTCCAGAGGCCTTAATCTGAAATTAAAGCCCAGCTCATTCAGCAAGATGCAGTACCGGGAAAAGGCCTCGGTGATCCGATTCCCAGAACCACACTCTTGGTGCTGTGCCTGCTGGCATGATGTACGGACCGCTTGGGAGCCCACTGCTGGTCCCTATGTTCCTCTTGAGAAAGCCATTGGTGTCTCTTACCTTCCCCATCCCCTTTCCCTGGGGCCCGGCCCTGCTGCAGAGCCACTCTTCCTGAGCGGGCACTAAAACCACCTGCCTGTCTGACCTGTTCGCAGGGCTCTGGAGCTCAGCAGTGACAAAGATGAGATCTCCCTGTTGGTGGAGCAGGAGTTCTTGAACCTGACCAAAGAGCACCTCGTCCTGGTCACAGGAAGCTCAAGGGAGCAGGAGTCACCTGGCAGCTCTCCAGAGAGGCCTGAACTCAAGCCAGCACCCAGCCTTCTCACGCCTCCTCTGGTGGCTGGCAGCAGGGAGCCCCCGCAAGCCCCTGTCATTGCCGGTGACAAGCTTCTGGAGTCCAAGGTGGCCTTGTCCATTATTGGTAGCAGGCAGGACTGCGACTCTGCCATGACTACGGTCACGGGCATCCTACGTGTTGCCAAAGCCAAGAGGGCCAAGGGGACAGATGATGGGGGCCACAGCTCGGGTACCTGCAACTCAGAGATCAGCAAGCTCCTGGCCCAGTTCCCGCTGAAGGCCAAAGAGATGTCCAAGGCCCCCGACAACAAGGTGGTGCTGGAGGAGACACGCGCCATCAAGGATTTCCTGCAGAACAGCATGTTCAGCGGCTCCCTACCCAAGGAGCCCACAGGCCTGGGCCCATTCCTGCTACTGCCACCCCCGCCCCCTCCCGCACCCACTGACAAGCTCCTTGAGCTCCCTGTTCAGAAGAAGCAGCTCCCGGTGTTTGCCAAGATCTGCTCCAGGCCTGAGGCAGACCCTGCCATGGAGGGGCACCACTGGATGGGTGAGAGGGGCTGAAAGTGGGGCTAGCAGGTGGTCCTGCAAGGAGGGGAAACTTACTGGAAAGCCAATCGGGCTGCAGCCGTGCACACAGCATCTTTGTGCAGAGTAGGATGGATGAGGGGGGCCTCTCTGGTGGGCGCAGCCTCAGGGGCAGCTGTTTTCAAGGCCCACGTGCCCCCTGGGCTGGATGCCTGTGTACAGGACACGGCTAATCTAATGCACTTAGAGAAGAGGGGCAGGCGCAGTTGGTACCCAGCTCATTCTTTAGTCCGCCGGGCATCCAGAGTACATGGAAGGAAGCACTTATCCCAGCTGCGTCCTGGGCGGAGCTGCAGAATGGGGACTTTAAGCAGGAGAGGGGAGAGATTTGGTTGGCAGCTGGGGTCACTTGGCTTCCGATGGCGGGGTCTATTCTGACAATGAGGTCTGGTCCTCTCTCTCCGGGGCAGAGGGAGAATATGTAAATTCTCCAGGATCAGCTGAGACTGTTGGCCCTGGGATTTGTTCCCAACACCCCCAGGGCCTTAGAAAAGTGCATCTCCATCCCCTAGCTGAGGAGTCCTCATCCTTCCCAGGAGAGGCAGCCATGTCCCAAGTTTCCCTATCCCACTCCCAGGTTCTACATTTTGTGCCTGTTCTAATTCAGCCCCTCAGACTGGATGGTTCCAAGAAGGCAGACTGATGGCAGTGGCACTTGCCTACGGTCGGCTGTCACTAGGAGTAAACCAAAAGAAAACATATCCCTAGTCTGTGAGGATAACTGAGAGATACCTGTATTGAGAGGACCCAAATCCACTTTCCTAAGAAAGTAGGAGCATGATCTCCCTAGAGAACATTCCCTGTGCTAGAGCACTGTGGGGGAGGTCAAGGAATCAGAGCTGTGGACAGCAAGCTGGACTCTGGGTCTCGGGCAGCCTCCAGGAGTCAGGGGGCTTTTGGGGGGATGCTGGGCAGCATGTGTGAAAGGATTAGCCCTGCGTGGAAGCGACTTTTCTCCCACCTCCTTATCCAGCAAGTATGCATGGACATCCCTCTCTGATGGGGCTGCTGGGCTGGAGGCAGCCTGCCCCGCCCACCCTCCCCACCACTGGTGTGTGCCTGCCCATGCAAATGTGTGGGGCAGAGGTGTGCCAAAGGGAGCTTTGCAGGTGTGAGTGTATTTGTTAGAGAAAAGAGAGATGTGGCTGCATCTGTGTGTGTAGGTATGTCCATCCTGTGTGTGTAGTTGGGTACACGAGGGTCAAAGAAGTGATAGGCAGGAATGTGTGTGTGTCTGCGTGCACAGAGGCTGGAAGAGAGAGCTTTGGGGATGAGTGAGCAGCGAGCATGTTGAAGGCAACTGGAGGTGTGTGTGAGAGACCGCAGGTGTGTGGGTCTCTGGGGAAAGGGCCATTATCATTAGCGGGCACTGTTATTTCAGCACACTAGCTGGGGGCTATACTCAGCAACCAGAGAAACTCTTGGAAGAGACTCTAGGGACGTGTTTTGCTAAAAATGACATTTTTTCTCCTAAATTGGTTCGGGCTAGAGCAGCACTCTCCTTTTCTGGGATGGTGCTAGGAGGACAGGCCCAGTCCTACCCAGACTTAGCCCGAAGGTCATTACCTTTGAGCAGGGAGCAAGAGCTGGTGGGATCAGGTCCACTCCCAGCAGGTGACACTGGACCCAAGTTCCTCTGATCTGGTGGCTACCAAAGTGATCTGAGGTGCCTGCCGTGTGTCCAATGGCATTTCCCAGCCAAGCTTCGTGGAACCAGGACCCCCAGGCTGGGGAAGGAGTGAAGGATGCTGGGAAGGTCAAGGCCTCTCCCCTGCACCAGCCAAGCAATGATGTCTTAATTTTGTTTGAAGAAAGAGTTCCATTGCTAAAAAGGAAACATGGGTGAAGACCACTGCCGCAGAGGGTCTCCCGATGGTCCAGACAGTGTCCTAGTGCTGGGGGAATGCTTGGTCTACTTGGACGGAGGCCTGGGCCTGGCACTGACCACATCCTGTGACTCACTCAGTCTCTCTGATGACTCCTTGCCTTGGCCTGCGGTCACCCATTGCCTGCCGTGCCCTCCTCCCTCACACCCCTGAATATGAGGCCTTGCTGAAGGGCCACTCCCTTCTGGAAGCCCTCTGACCCTTTCAGATGGACGCTTCCTCGGCCACCCTCTTGTACCACTCTGTCCCTCTGCCACCTCCCAGTCCCCACCTGCCTTGTCCTGAAGCTATTTCTGGGCCTGTCTCTCTCTTCCTCCTTGTTGTGAGCTCCTGCAGAGCCTGGCTCTGACTCATCACAGTGTCCCCAGTACGCAGGTCAGGGCATGGCACTGACGAGTGAGCTGAATCACCTGTGAGCATCAGAGCAGGAATAGAGTCCATGACGAGGGCCAGGCTGTGCCTCAGACCCTGTGTCTGTGGGAGTGGGTGTCTCCCCAACAAGCCAGGTGCTCCCCGAAGGCAGGTACTGTGTCCAAGTCAGCTCTTACCTGGAACCTGGCACTATGGAGGGTTGGAAGGAAGGGAGGAAAAAAAGGGGGGAGGGTAGAAAGAAAATAGGTAAAAAGGAATAGAAGGAAGGAGGGACGGTGGGAGGAAAGGAAGGAAGGGAGCTGGAAGGAAGAGCAGATGAAAGGAAGGAAGGAAGGAAGGAGAGAAGGAAGGAAGGAAGGAAGAAAGGAAGGAAGGAAGGAGGGAAGGAAGGAAGGAAGGAAGAAAGGAAGGAAGGAAGGAAGGAAGGAAGGAAGGAAGGAAGGAAGGAAGGAAGGAAGGAAGGAAGGAAGGAAGGAAGGAAGGAAGTTCATGAAAGGGGAAGACCAGAGGGGCAGATGGGCAGTGAAGGCCTCAGAGGGGAGACTGGGATTGGACCTGGCCGGGAGAGAAAGCCCAAAGTGGCCTGAACCTGTGGTGTATGCTATGGAGGACCCATCGCTTAGTGTAAAGAAGGTGCCCTCCTTGCCCTGCACCCAGCACTTGACCTCTTAGAATCATTGACTCAGTTTCCCTTTCACTGTAGAATGGCACTCAGGCACCAAGGAGCCAACCAAGGGTCTAGAGAGGCTCTTTTTCGGTCAGTGGCCTCAGAGCCAGAAGGACATCTGTCATGAAGAGGGCTGCAGTGACCCAGGGAGCTCCACGTCCATGGCCCTCCCAGCCAAGAAGTCTGCATGGCCGACGGAGAAGACCCTGTTCTATGAGTTCCTTGGGGCCACCAAGAACCCAAGCGGGCAGCTGAAGCTTCGTAGCAAAGAGGTGGACGGGCTGGAGCTGAAATGTAAGCTGGCCCTGCCCAGAGAAAGTTGGTAGAAGGGAAGTCAGAAACCCTCCTAGGTCCTGGGAGTGGCTCTGCCATCCAAGGGCGCTCTCATGGGCAAGTCACTCGCTTTCTTTGGGTGTCAGTTTTTAAACCTATGAAATGGGGGACATTACTTTCTCCTTCTATGTCTCCCTTATTGGGAATACAATTGCTAGAGCAGAAATGCTGTTAGCTTTGAGTGGGGGGTGGAATCACATGGGCATTTTTGGTGGTGAATTTGAACACAGGCCCTACTAAATGTGTCCTCTCAAGTTGCTCAGGCCAAAGAAAAATGCATGCTTCAGGTTACTTGTGCATTGAGATTATGTCCCTGTTTTCTCTCCCTTGCCCTCCTACAACTATTTTAGTCAAGCCTCCTTGTCCAAGAAAGATGCCAAACTGAGGCCCCATCTCTGACTCTATAAGCCCACAAGACATCTAGAGGGAGAGAGTTAAGGATTTATATTCTGAAACAACTCAACCAACTCTCACCCATTCAGACTAATTTTGGGTCATACCACAGTGAACCAGGGGTGGCCGGTTTGGTTCCCATTTGGGGCACATGCCTGGGTTGCGGGCCAGGTCCCTGGTTGGGGGCATGTGAGAGACAGCTAATTGTATCACACACTGATGTTTCTCTCCCTCTCTTTCTCCCTCCCTTCCCCTCCCTCTAAAAGCAAACAAATATTTTTAAAAAATAAAATATTTCTTTAAGAAAATAATTCCCATCTAGAGATAACAAGCCGAACAAGGGCCTCGGGGCTGCTTTGGTAACTTGATAAGAATGACTTCCGATGGCATAGCAATTATTGGTATGAAGCTGGATTCTCCCAAAGCACTTGAGAGACCTTGGTTTTGACCATCGGTGACACACGGGCCTAGCAATCTGCTTCCCGTGAGTCTGTCTCCTTCAGCGAATGATGGAGGGAGAAGCTCCAAGGCAGGCCCAGCTGGGAGTACCACCCCTTCCAAATTGGCAAGGTGGGAACTGATCATGTTTGCCCATAGCTGGAAATTCACTGGAAGTTAAAGAACCCAGAGGAGCCCAAAGGACCTGACCCCTGCAAGCATGAATCCCAGGGAAGGTCACGCTGGTGGTGCCCCGGCCTCTCTCTTCCTCGATCGCTGAAACACCCACCTCTCCTGTGACTTACAGTTAACCCACCTGGGACAGTGGCAGACAAGAACAACCTCAAGTACACAGGGAACGTCTTCACCCCACGCTTTGCCACAACCTTGACCTCAGCGTCCCTGAACCAGCCGCTCTGGCTCAACCTGAACTATCCACCTCCGCCAGCGTTCACAAATCACTCCACCTTCCCACAGTATCAGGTGAGTGAGTGGGTCCCAGGCCTGGCTTTCCAGGTGGCCACCCGTGGTGCAGTTTCTTGCCACAGGCAGGAAGCCTAAATCACAAAGAGCCTTTATACTAGTCACTTAATCCTTCACTGTGGCCGCAGCAGAGCGACTACTTGGTACACACGTGCACAGGTGCACACACATGGATATGTGTACATATTTCTAATTTCCTTTGTCTGGATTCCAGTTCACCCAGGGTTATGTATTCCAGGGTTGCTTTGCTGGCTTTGGCCTATCAAGGGCTTGGGCTCCTGGGATAAGATGACAGTATAGTCCTAGTTGGATGACATGCATCCTAGATTACTTGGGATGGTTCCAGTTGAGGTCTTTTGTCCCGGAATAATTATTAATAGCACCTCCATCCCTCTCAAGTGTCCTGGTGTGGGTGGCAAATCATATGGCCACTTCATTTAAACTTCATCTGAGCAGACTTGGCTAAGGGGGCACACATGCTTGGTCTTGGGCTCATCGCTGGAATGAAATTAGCTGCAGGACACTAAGGGATGGTGAACCAGTCGTGGCAGAGTTGGAAATTTTGTTCACAGAACCTATTTATGCAGGGAAAATGTAGTTTCTGCAGTCTGTCTATTTAACTTAATCTCCCCTAAGAGCTGCCGCCCACTGGGTAGAAGGCGGAAAAAATCGAATGAATGTCCACTCTGGTTTAAACTACAGTCCAATCCAATCGCTTCATCGTCCCTTTAGGTAGTGCTCCGCTCGTCCAGGAAAGTTGTTCAGTGTCTAAGATCCTGTCTCCTGTTCCCCTCCCTGGCTCCTTTCCAGGGTGGTGTGTTGGTGTGGGGAAAGGGTGGGAAGCACACCAACTGGGGGGGCCAGGTTCTCGAGAATCCATGGCCCCAGGCTGGCCTGGCAAAGCCCGCAGAGGGCAACGAGGGAAGAAAATTTGCCCCAAAGTCTTCTCGTCCTGTCTCTGGTCCCCTCCCCTTCCCTGTCATCTCCTCTTTTACGACAGAGCACAAGCTACCTCTCCTGCTCCACATAAAGCCTCTCTGGGCTGGTCCACCGGACTTAGCCCCCGAATCTTAACTGGGAGCTAAAGGAGTTTATCAAAATCTCTCTTGTTCTCTCCAAAGCTTTGTTTTCAAGACATTTTTTTTTTCTGTTTGTTTGCTTAAGAGAACAGTCTGCTCACGTGGACAGAAGGCCTCCTGTCCCACCATCGAGGTGAGAGGTGTTCATGGATTGTGATCCAAGGGGAAATCAAACCGTGTCCCTTCCACACTTACAATATCTTGTCCCTACAAAGGTCCCTGTTCGTCTGCTCATTGATTCAGCAACTTCTTCACCCATATTCCTCCAACCTCTTGTGTCTTGGTTTGCTAGTTCACTATTCAGTCTTTTATTCACCTACTCACCGACTCACTCATTTTTGTTTATTTATTAACTCATTTGTTTAAATCATATAAAAACCCTTTGCTTTGCACTGACTGTAGGCCAGCATTGGCAAGGTGAGGGGATTCAGGGGATGACTAAGAAGCCTGGAGTCCAGTGCAAGCCAGGAACCAACCCCAGACCAGCACTGTGTGCACCCCGCACTGCGGGAGGAGAAACAGTTGCATAATTTTATTTAGTGTAAACCGATTCCCTCTAAAGCGCACTCACAGGGCTCACTGTGTAAAGCTAATTTGCAATGGTTTGCTTTATAAAGTGCAGGTCATATGTCTTTGCTAAGCTGGCTTCTTCTGACTCGACTTTTTGGATTGGGCGAGATTTGGACATATATTTTTTAAATTAAATGCATCGGGGTAATGTTGGTTAATAACATTATATAAGTTTCAAGTGTATGATTTTATAATACATTGCCTGTATATTGCATGATGTGCCCACCCCTCAAAGTCCAGCCTCTTCCCATCTCCATATATTTGATCCCTTTTATCCTCTTCATTCTCCCTCCAGCCCCCTTCCTCTCTGCTAATCACCATACTGTTGTCTATGAGTTTGTTTTATTTGTTCAATTGGTGCTTTCTGTTTTATATCCCACATGTGGGTGAAATCATGTGGTTCTTTTGAGCCTGAAGGTCCTTGGTCTTAAGAGATGCCAGTGTTTGTATTGCAGGGCTGACTCCCAGGCTCCCTGGCCTCTGGTCACAAGTGGTTGAGGGCCCTGGTTGGGGAGGACCCCTGGGTTCTGCAAGGCAGCGTAGGTGCTGGCTGGGCCCAGCTGAAGTCACTGCAGGAGTTGACCCCTCCCCCGCAGGTGGTACAGAAGGACAACATAAATTACCTTCTCCCAGCTTCTCCCGGTCAAGGGGCCTGAGAGAATAAAAAGCCAGGTTTGGGAACCGCAGACTTTGTTTAAAGGAATTCTGCGGCTTCCGGGCTGTGCAGCCTTGGGCGGGTTAGCCGAAGGCTCTGAGCCCTGGTCTGCGCACTTGCTGAATGAGCTCATTGTAATGACAGCAGCCGCCGCCGCAGCAGCCATTTGATTCCGGGCTGAGGTTAATTGAGTCCATGGATTGGAAAGGGCTTTGTCAAAACTGAATGATACAGGTGTTAGTTTTTATTATTATTCAGCCATGGTCTTCCTAGGAAACAGGGTCAGGGAGCTCCGCAGACCTTGAGGAGACAGAGAGGAGAAGCAGGGAGCAGTTTATCCTGGTCTCTTTCCCTGCTTGGCATTTGGGAATAAAGAGGAGGTCCCAGGTCCAGTTTCCTCAGAGCTCCTCGTGGAGGGACACAAGCCTGGAAGACTAAGGCCCCCCTCCCCGGTCCAAGGAGCCCCCAGGGGCTCCTGGGCTGCTTGGTACAGAACCACCCTGCTCCCAGTTAAGGAGGGAGGATGACGTCGGAGGCGGCCATGGCCTCAAGCAAAGAAGGATGAATGTTTACTTACCCTGCTTGTGATCTTACAGAATTGCAATTCGAATAGCTAGAGGAGCCCTTGAAGTCATAGAGTGTTGCCCCTACTAATGACTGTGGCACCGTCTCCTGCGAATTTGCCCCAAGACAGAGCAGGGATGGTCAGCTGTTGGTCTGGCACAGATCCCAGGGGAAAACCTCAGTGCACGCCTGCCTTGGGAGGGCGGTGGCCAGGGGGAGTTTGCTGCGCAAAGCGGAGCTGAGTGCTAATGGGGGTGGAGGGGAGGTAGGAGGGAGTGAAATGGTGACACGGAGACCTTGGAGCGCACTGAGGGCTGGGAACAGGCAGGGCAGCCCCTGCCTGTCAGAGAAGCCTGTCTGACTTCTCTGTCAGGCTCAGGCTACAGCTGGAGGGCAGGGACCAGGCTGTGGTCATGGTGGTGAGTGGGGCCGCCCCAGGGTTTGGGGCTTGGAGAAAAAGGAGCAGGTACACTGCTTTCAGGTGAAGGGTTTGGTGGAGGTGGAAGGGGCCCTGCCACAGTCAAGTGTCAGGTGCAGAGGAGCAGAGAGCAGGGAGGGGATGTGTGCTCTTGGGGACCTGGAAGATGGATGGGGCACTAGCAGCAGCTGGAAACTCTCCCCCCTCCCCACCCAGATCCCACATCAGGACCCCGGGGCACGGCATCAGCCATCAACACTTTGATAATGGGCACAAGGGTGAGCCCAGAGTTGAGGCAGCATCTTTAGATGCAGAATCTTCTAGAAAGACACTCTAGTCCAGGGGTGCTTTGGGTGTTGAGCTGAGCTGAATCTTAGGGGGTGACTCTGGATGGGCAGGAAGAGGCAGTTAGGCTCCAGGGGTCCTAGCCTGACCCCACCCGCAGCAGCTGTTCTGCTGCGTATGTGTGTGTGCATGTGTGTGATGTGCTCACGGCCACCCAAGGCTGCCCTGGACGGAGCTGCGAATGAAGTTCTTACTTTCCATTGTCTGAGCTGCCAGAGAGCCTCTTGGGGTGGGGGGGCGGGGGACACACACTGCACAATGAGAGATGCTAAAAATATCTAACATGTGCAGGTTCCTTACGTGTTGGGCACTGTTCTAAGCCCTTTACATGCATGGACTCATGTATGGTCATACCAGTCTTCATCATAAGGTACAGAGACAGGTGTGTGTGGGGGCATATAGACACACAGGTGCCCGTTTGTATGCAGAAACCCACAGCTGCAGACCCGAAGGAAGAGCACTGCAGACGTGCTTAAAGAAACCCAGGTGTGCACTAATGCACATACACACAGATGTCCATGGACACCTTGAGCCTTGGGGCAGGAAGGGGGTTTGGGGAAGGAACTCAGAAAAGGGGTGTAGACAGCAATAAAGAGAATTTGGCTGCATTCACAGGCTTTACAGTCTTGAACACACATAGTTTTATAGAAAAGGGAAGAGAGGCTCAGAGAGGTGAAGTGATTTGCCCAAGGTCACACAGCCATTAAGGGGCAGATCTGGGATCCGAGAGGCAGTCGGGTCCCTAAAGCTCTTGTCTTAAATACACACCAAAAAAAAAAAGGCTGTGAATCCTGCTAAGCAGGGGCTCCCTGTGTTGTGTGACTTGTGCATTCCTGGCCTCACGCCAGCTGGGCCCGGCAACTGCCGCGTCTGGCTTACAGTGCAGTGGGATGGAGATCCGGGCGTGTGAGCTGGAAACTGGGTTGAGTGGCTGCTCCTTGATGGGGGACCCTTTGCTCCATGGCACTGAGCCCCTCCGTTCTCTCCCCAGGGCCTGTACCCACAGCGGGCCGCCAGGATGCCCTATCAGCAGACCCTGCACCCCCAGCTGGGGTGTTATCCTCGACAGGTGAGTAGGTGGCCTCCTCACCTTTGTCCCAGCACCACAAAGGCCTCCAGGTCAGAAGAACATCTGCTCCCTTGACCTGGTCACCAGCCATACTTTTGGGTCCACCGTTGGACCAGAATACACACCAAAACCAACCTACAGGTAGAAGTAAACCAGCGTCCCTAGGTGGTAGTAACAGCCGGCACTGACAGAGCCCTTGCCGTGTGCCGGGCCCTTCTCTCAGGTCTTTACCATCATTAAATAATTTAACCATCACAACCACCCTAAAAGGTAAGTTAGAGGTAAGGAAACTGAGGCACAGAGAGATTAGGTCGTAAAGTTAACATATAAGTTAGGTTTTGCTGGGACAACAACAACAACAAAAATGGCCTCAGGACCTCATAGACCTGCAACAATAGTTTTTACTCATGGTCTATGGATTGGCTGAGCTGGGCTGGGGCTGGGTCCACATATTCTCCTTTGGACATGGACCTTTGTTCCTGCCACGTGGATGACAGGAGTGCAGGAGAGGTGAGCAGAAACACCCAATGCCTCTGGGGCCGCCGCTCAGAGCCTGCCTTCCATCAGCCAAAGCAAATCACATGGCTTTGCCCGGCATCGATGGTGCTGGGACTCACGTTCCTCCGCTGTTGGCTTGTCCATTGAATTGCAAGACCCCCAGTTAAATTCAAATTTTAGATAAGCAGCAAATAAAGTTTTGGAATAAGTATGTCCCAAATATGGCATGGGCCATAAGTATACTAAACTATTACTTGCTGTTAATTAATCCATTTATGATTCAATGATATGAAATTTGATTTTAACTGGATGTCCTGTATTTTTGTTTGCTCAATCTGGCACCCCTGCCCCCATGGTAAGGTCGGGGGGTGCCTGTCTGCTGGGCACTATCACAATGGCAGAATTTGGGTTTGACCTTGGGCAGCCAGCTTCAGGGCCCGTGATCCCAGTCACCACGGTTTACTGCATCTTATACATAGATACACAATGATATAGTATCAAAATAAAGCACGGAGACAAAACTACAAATACAGGGTCACAGAGATAGAGCTAGAGATGTGCCGCCAAACTGTGTGTGCACTGTGTAGGCTCACCCAGAGCACAAAGCAGCATGCTCAGTGATGCTGAGTGTCCTGGGGCAGGGGGTGGGGGTGCAAGGAAAGGCCTTGTGCCCTCGCACACAGAGGGACAGGCCTCGCGCTCCAACTCTTAGACTCCATGGCCCCTCCTCTCTCCCCAGGGAGCCCTGCCTGTTCTCTGCAAACTGCACCTCTGACCTGAAGTACATTAGGCTCTTCCAGAAGGTAGAAAAGGGACGGCAGATATAGATTACTTTACTGCCTGGGCCAAGGCTGCTGCTTTTCCAGCAGTGGAAGCTTTGCATCCTGAGACGGAGAGATGAGAGACAGTCTGGCTCACAGAATCTCAGCCCCGTCACCTCCACCCCACAAGCAGTGATACCACCCTCCTAGTTCCAGAGAGGATGCCTTTAGACAAAGTTATGCATGTGGCTATGCTTGAAAAAAGTAACACAAGATCACAAATCTTAGAGGCAATCACTGTTATTGGTTTTTTAGGTGTTTCCCCAGGGATGTCTGTTCATACAAAAGTTTTTGTGTACGTGTGGCATTCTGGGTGCACTGTTCCAGCACTGCTTTTGTCAGCAAAAAGTCTATCTTGGAGCAGTGTACACAGCTTTGTTTTATGGTTTTTATCAGTTACATGTAGTTGGGGGCACATTTTAAAATAAAGCTTGAATAAGCTCTAGGACAAGAACCTTTTCCCTCGTGTCAGCGTCCTCCCAGGTCCGCTCCCCCTCTCCCTGCTATGAGAACTTGGGTGGGTATTTTTTTTGCCATGCTGACCCACAGGTATCTGTCCTGGGAGGTGCTTTCCCGGGTCCTCTCTGTAAGCTCTTGGGTCCTTCTGACCTTTAACTTGTCATTCCTGGGGTTTCAGTGCCTATGTCCAGCTTTGCCAGATCTTGTATGTCCACTGGGGGAAACATGGGGAGCGCCAAGGGGGAGGAGGCTGAGACCTCCACAGTGAGCGAGCACCGAAGTACGAAACACTTACTGAGCAAGCTGCTTAGCTTCTCCAAACCTCAGTTTCCCCATCCCTAAAATAGGAATACTAATGGTCCTACCTCCCAGGGCTGTTTGGGGCTTACGTGAGAGAATCCGTGTGAAGCGCACACCCCGTGCCCCCGAGAAGCACTAGCCTCGGTGAAAGTTGTGTTGGATGAGGATGCGCAGGCCGAGTGAGGGCTGCGGGCGGGGGCTGAATTCCCCAGCAGCCTTGGGCCCAGGCTCTTACTATTGAAGTGGAAATCCAGATGTGCCCTGGCTTTGACTGAAACTCGCCTTAGCGCACGGGAGGGTGGTTGCCAGCTTCACACAACGGAGGGCTCTCTGCTGTTTGGAGCTGTCGGTGGAATACGGCGCTCACAAGATGATGAGCTCGATGCCATTTCAGGGGTTCAAGCAGACACTTAATGGTCTCTTCCTTCCTCCTTCCACTTCCTCTCTCTTTATTTCTTGCATTCATCCAGCATATGTTTATTGAGCAGTTACTGTGTGCCGGGCACTGTCTTAGGAAGGGAAATCTATCAGTAAATAAGACAGAAGGGGTTCCTGCCTTGCCAGGGGCGTGGTTGCGAGAGCCCTGGTTCTGCGTGAGAGAGTGATCCAGGTGGTCTCCAAAACCCCACTGAATTCCTCTTTTTCTCTAGGGTTTGAGCTGAATCCAATTGCCTTTTCTTTTTGTTTTTTTGGGGGTTTTTTTTACCCTTTCTCCTAGACTCACACCGCCCAATACTGTAACCACTGGCCATGTGGGGCTATTTAAATTTAAATCAATTAAGATTAAGTAGAATTAAAAATTCAGGTCCTTATTCACATGCCACATTTCAGGTACTCAATAGCCACGTATGGTTGGTGGCTGCTGTGCTGGGCAGCGCAAATACAGATCATTTCCACCGTCCGTCACGGGACCGTCTGCTGGGCAGGGCTGTCTTATGCTTGGGACCTGTGGAGATGCTGAGTTAGAAGCCAGGGATGTTTAAATCTCAACAGCTTTTTTTGAGATTGTAGAAGACTTAAAGATGAATAAGGGGCCCTGAGGGTGTTTATTGACAGAAGGAAAAGAAGGGAGGCAGGGAAGAGAATGAAAATATGTATTTTCTATTTATTGTGTCTCAGGCTCTTTGCTTACATCAGCTGACTCCGTCCCCATACAACAGAGAGAATGTTTTCCCATTTTACAGATGAGGAAACTGAGGCTAAGCTAAATTTCGTACCTTGCCAAGCTCACAGACAGAAATTGAGCCCTGTGCATTTTCCATTCGAACACATGGCCTTCTCTGTACTCCACAGTGACTGAGGGGCACAGGGCTGAGGGATGGGGCTGGCGTTAGGGGAGGGTTGGGGAATGTGATGCTTGGAAGCAGTGGGCTCTGCTGGACCTTACCCTCTCTCCTCTGTGACCTGCAGGTGACACCATACAACGCACTGCAAATGGGACAGCAGATTTTCCGCTCTTCCTATACCCCTCTGCTGAGCTATGTCCCTTTCGTCCAGCCCAACTATTCATACGCTCAGAGGACACCTCCGAAGCTGTCCACCAACCCCCGAGACCCGTCCCCCATGGCAGGAGATGGGCCGCAGTTCCTCTTTCCCCAGGCGTACGGGTGAGTCTTTGACCTGCACTGGAAGTCCAGCTGACCGCTAGAAAGCTGCAGGAGAGGGGGCTGAGTGTGCTGGGCCCCAGCGCTGTGGGGAGCGGAGGGCCCTGTGCCTGTGTCTGGATGCTGGGTGGGTCCCGGCTGGAGCTGGTATGGGAGGTGAGCAGGGTCTGGAGCCTGGTGGCACCTTCTGGTGGCCCATTTCAGGGCTGCTCCTGCGTAGTCAGTAGTGACGACACTCCAGCACAGCAGGTGGCAGGTGGTGGAGCATGGCACATTTGCCTTTTCCAATTTGCTTGGTTTACAACAGGACACGGCCAGGTAATCTTATAGCTCTCCCCTCTCACTGCACCCTGAGCTCCTCGCCAGGCTAATCTCCTGAACATCCCATTGACTTCGAGGCAAGCCCGGCTGAAGGGTCCTCCACTGCTTATCAGGCCTGCTCACGCTTTTCCACCAAAGTGCCCCAAGCGGCGGAGGGTAGGGGCTTAGCCCCAGACAGCCAACACAAACTTGACCTGTTAACTGAAAATTCCACACAAATAAAGGCCCGCTGGTTAGGTCATAAATTTGTGTTTGTTGTTTAAATGCAACAACACAGAGCCTCTCATTCCCACTCAACATAATTTCAATTGATATGGATGATCTCAGAGGAAGGCAGTGCCTTTCCTGGGAATCCAAGTCCCCCCGACACCCTGGGAAACATGCGCCCGGCTTCAGAAACTCGGTTTGTAGAATTAAGGCCAAACTTGCCAGTCTGACATCGATTCCCCACCTCCCCATCACAGATTGTCACTGTAGTGTTGATGTAGTGTTGATGACCCCAAACTCTCATCTTTTCGATCAGCTTTTCCCCGAGTGTCTCATTTGAAGGGCTAATGCTAGTAAGAGGTTTCTGTAGTCTATCTGTTTGGGAAAAGCTGTGGGAAACAAAGATAAACACAGTTCTTAACTGTTGGGATTCTCAGATCATTTAATTTCCAAGGGTGCATGGAGAATGTCCGAACGGGTGATTGATAGTATTATTTGAACCTAAAACCCACAACCCCATTTTTCTCTTGCTTTCCTTTTTTCATTTTTCATTTACCCTCTTTCCTTCCCTCCCCACCCCCCTTTCCTTCCTGCTTCTCTCTCTCCTTTCCTCCTCCTGCCTTTTTCTTTTCTTTTTCTTGTAGGGCATATCAAAACACCCTGGAAAACATACATTAATTCACATAGTTCATATGAGTTTAGCCTGGGGAGGCCTAGATGGTTTGGACATGGTCCCTTCCTTCAGACAACTGAGAGCAAGTGAGATGTGGGCATGAGGATGTTAGAGTCATGACAAAATGGAGACCTTCAAAGTGGCTCAAGGACAGAGAAAGGATCTTCGCTGGGTGGACAGCGAGGGGGCTGCTGTGGTCAGCGATTAGAGAGGGGCCTCCCAGGTGGTCGGAGTGAGGCCCCAGGTTGCAAGGGGTGTGGCAAGCCTGAAGCCTGGCCAATAAAGGCATCTGGTTGGATTATTAGACTTATCCCTGAAAAAGGTGGAAAGAAGGACTGGAAAAAGGAGGCTGGAACTGGATTCTTAAAGGCTCCTGGCTGCTAGGCCTAGGGACCCAGGGCAGGTTTGTGCACATTGACATGAACTGATAGGCTGGAGGGGAGGGAACCAGGAGGAAAGAGGGGGTGCAGTCTGGAGGTGGCTGTAGGGGAGATTCTTGCTCCCTTGTGGGGAGAGTAGATGAGACTGCAGAGGCAGGTTGAGACAGGCTGCCGGCAGGCCAGCAAACTTCCCAGATTCCACGCTGTGACTCTGGGCTCAAGGGAAGAGAGGCTCGCTGTAGAACGTGGGAGGGCGTGTGAACCTGAGGTCTCATCAGTCAGCCATTGAAAAGCACTGATTGGGAGTGGTAACGGTGGAGGGTTGAGACCCGGTCACTGGCTGTCTGCGTGGACAGGGAGAGGAAAAGGAGCAAGGAGGAGGCTGAGGAAGAAGCAGTCTTAGAAGTGGGAGAGGAGCCTGGGTCCAGGTGGACACATCACGGGCAAAGGTAGAGAGTGACGTGGGTGGTGGCGGTCAGCAGGGTGGAAGGGTGGCCGCAGTGGTGGGCCAGACCAGGAGAGTGAGGATGGAAAAGCCAAGCAAGGGGTGTGGGCCTGTGTCCCCAGAAGGAAAAAATTTGTTCATTCAAACAATATTAATTGTGCACCTTCTATGTGCCTGACACTTAGAACACTATGTGTTCTAAGCACTGGTTACTGGAGTGAATGAAGACCAAGTTTTCCTTCTCTCATTCGAAGGGTAGAATTGGCAACAAGCAGCTAAACAAGCAGCGTACTCACCAGGTGCTGGGGGTTAGGGGAGAGGGAATGAAGGGAAGTCCATTGAGCTGAGACCTAAATGAAGGGAGAGCACAGACCAGGCACACATGGGGGCGACGAGCGCCCCGGGCAGAAAGCACAGAGAGCGCAGCAGGCCTGGGCGGGGAGGGCAGCCGGAGTACAGCGGGTGGGAGAGAGGGGGTGGGTGGGCAGCATCGGAATCAGAGGAGCAACCGGGGCCAGACTAGGTAGGGCCTGTAGACATGGTGCAAAGGACCTTTTACGAGCAGCGGGAAGGCATTATGAGTTTCAAACTGGTGAGGACATGTTTTCTACCTAGAGAGGATGATGTGGGCTGAGGTATGAAGCATGGACTCTGGGGTCAAAGCCGTTGCAGGGGTGCAGGATGGGAGCTTTGATAGCCATGTGGACAAGAGGTGCTGGTGGTATGGACGTCAGCAGTGACCATCCGTGGGACAGGGGACAAGTGAAAGATCTGGAAAGCTTATTGTCATGTGGAATGAGGACGAGAGGTCAAGCATGATTCCTAGGTTTCTGGCTTGAGTAACTGGATAAGTGGCAATACTGACATACCAATGTCAAGGAGGCTAGAGCCAAGATCTGTCGATAGGAGTTTGGTTTGAGATAGGTAACATTTGAGATGTGAGTGGAGCTGCGTGAGGCAGATGGCTGCGCGGGCCTGGGGCTCAGGGCAGAGGTCGGGGCTGGCAACGGAAATCTGGGGGTCATTTGCATACAGATGATATTTAAAGGCTTGGGATGGGATGAGATCGCCCAGCAAGTGCGTGTACATAGAAAAGAGAGGAGGCCCAAGGACTGAGCCCTGGGCCCC
This sequence comes from Mormoops blainvillei, assembly GCA_004026545.1. Lineage (NCBI taxonomy): Eukaryota > Metazoa > Chordata > Mammalia > Chiroptera > Mormoopidae > Mormoops > Mormoops blainvillei. The sequence continues at coordinate 92,037 of PVJD01005974.1, forward strand.
CAGCACACGGAGAGGGTGGGGAGATGCGGAAGAAGCAGCAAAGGGTCTAAGAAGGAGCCATGCGGGATGGGAGAAACGGTGGAGGAGAGTGTGGAGTGCAGGAAGTCAAACGGAGAAATTATTTCCTGGAGGAAAGAAGGAGTGGTCGCAGGTGATAAAACAAAAGCCCGGCACCGTGGGATGGAGCACTGAGCACGGCAGTGATACCGGGTTGGGGGTTACCAGTGATCCCGGATGGAACAAGGTCTAGGAGAGGCCACCCTGCTTGGGAGAGGGTACGGGATCTGGGCGGAGGGTTTAGTCTCGGTGACAAGAATGGTCAGCGTTTCCTCTGGGTCATGAGCAAAGCAGAGAACCAAGAGGCTGAACTATCCAAAGCGGAAGAGGAAGGAGCTTCTGTGTCCTCAGGGAAGAAGCAGGGGAGCCTCCCCTTCCCTCTGCCGAATCAATTTGCATACACGCATCAGGGTATGATAATCATACCATTTATCTTCCAAAGAACAGTATTAAGGGCTAAAAGGGGCACAGGTAATAATTACACTGGAAATATCAGTGTAGAAACTGTCCCAAGCAAAGTAGGACAGGGCACCCTGTTCAAGAGGCAATTCAAGCTCTGGCTTGAATGCTTCCTCCGGGAAGCATTCCTAGACAACTCTGGTCCGCGTGGAATACCTGTCTCCCTGACCCTCTGGTACTTATCCTGCCCAAGCCATGCCCTTGGCAGTTGATCCGATCAGAAGATCTCAGCATGAGAAGGACCTAGATGCCTAGGGTGGGGCGATCAGATACAAAGTGTGCCCTGAGTAAGTTGTTACTGGGAATTATTAAATATAAAGCATTGGTTATGGCTTTTATTTTATAAATCAGAGTGGAATCCAGGGTATCTCTATAGTAACATCACTTTCAATCATTTGTATTCCAATATAATTTTTGAAAGACAGAATAAGAGGTGGGGTTACTGCCAGCATTAATTGCTTATCAGGCACCTCCCTGGTGCCAGGTCCTGGGCTGGGCACTGGGTGTGAAATGGCAGGCAGTCCAGAGAGTGTCCCCATTCTCGTGGAGTCTGTTTTAATGAGAAGGGGATTAAACACACTCGAAAGGCTAGCTTGTCCACGGACACTCAGCAAGCAACGGATGCCCACAGGAGCTGAGCGAGGCATTACAAATTAATGTGGTGGTTTGTTCCCATTGCTTCTTTCCCCTTCGGCCCCCCTTTTCATTTTATCAGTTCATGGGAGAGTGCCATAAATGCGAGCATCTCCTGTAATACGTGTCTGCCTAACTCAAAAGCAAGTGAGAGTCCCAGGATTAGACTAAATCCAGCCACTTGCTACGCCACAATTCATACTGAGCTCTGCTCCCATTCATTCAAAGCATCCTCACAGATGGGTGATGAAATTGGAATAGGATCCCAGAAGTGGGAGTAAATTATTCCATCTGGAGCGGTCAGGGAAGGTTTCACAGGGGAGTTGGCTTTTGAACTCCCTTTTGAGGTGTGAGTAGGAGTGTGCCAGGGAGAAAAAGCAGCACTGTGTCTATTTCTGCCCTTGGAGGGTAAGGCTCAGATCTCCTTGGCTCTTCCTTCTCCGAGGGTCTAGCAAGCCCCCAGGTACTCAGCGGTGTCTCAGTGCTTACTACTCCTTGAACTGCTGTTGAAACAAAGAGCCTGCGTTAGCTTGGTACTGAAAAGGGTTGGGGGAGCCCTGGGATTGCCTGCACTCCCAGATTGCACCCTGGGACATGGCCTTGAATTCTCTGTTGTTGTGGAATTTCCACAGGGACACACCTGGTCCTCTAAGGCAGGTAGAGTGGCTGCAGGACCACAGGTAAGGTGTTCAGATCCAGAGAAGCTCCCTGTATCGTGGTCCTGGACATCGTGAGAGCATAGGCCCCATAGAAGTAATCCTTACAGATGGCGGGGGGCCTTCCTGACCTATGTAAGTCGCAGGAAAAGCTCCTTATTCCCCTCGAATTGTATCATTTTAATATCGTATCTTCCCAGAGCCAAAGCATTTTTATTATACTAGAGCTTTTAGCCTCCAAGCCTGTCACGATCATGACAGCCTTTGACAGCCACAAAATTAAAATATTACGTTTCCTAATATCTCCGCCAACATCAGGACTTTCATCCTGACATCCATCATCTTTGTCTTCCAGGTTCGGCTCGTCGTCTGGTGGGCCCCTGCTGAACAGCCCCTATTTTTCCTCCAGCAGGAATAGCATAAATTTTTAGGCCTCCTTCTCTTCTTCCTCCTCCTACCTTAGCCCGTGGACGGGGGCTAAGGGCTCTGGAATTCTGGATGCTGCAACAACTTGGCAGGAAGTTTGGAAAGCCCAGGTCCCGACCAGATCACAGACAGAAGATGGCAAGGCCAGACTCATCTACTGACCGACACTGACACACACAGCACCCCCGACCCCAGCGTCATACTCAGTTTTTCAACTACTTATGCACCTGTATTTAACTAACATGAGTGATTTTGTTTTTGTTGTTGTTGGTAAAATAGAAGTAAGACACTTAATTTTAGAACATTTTTATTTTATGATAAAAGTATGAGCTGCTTGAAACAGAGTGTGCCTGTTTGTTTTTTTCTGGTTGCTGTTGTTATGTTCTGCATAATCTTCAGGGCTCCTTTTCCCCACGTGACTCGTCATTTACTCGGCACATGAAAAGAGACCATGGGCTGAAACGCTGGTCTCTATATACAGGACCCCAGAGGTCATAAACTTGACCTCTTCTCTTCTGTCCTGTGATCCATTCCCTTCTCAGCATCCCAGTTTATATACCCCAGGAATGGATGTAAAAGAGATTCACCCTCCTCTGTCCTATCCAGGTGATGGTTTTACAGAAAAAACTCCCTTGGACACAAGATGGGAACATGTGTCTTGGAAATGAATTCCAAATCCTGAATGTGACAGACCACATCCAGTGATTGTATACCAATGCCAAACAGCTCCAGAAGGTCAGTCCACAAACCACACCTCATGGCACTGCCCTTGGATCTATTTCAATCAACGTTTATTAATGACTTAAGTAAGGACATTGAGAGCATCCTGATCACATTTACAGAGGATACAACTCTGAGAAGAGGAGATGACTTGAATCAGTTAGACACATGTCCTTTAACTCTCCTATTCTCCACCCATGGCAGGCACCACTGAGCTACTGCTCCCCTGAACCTGGTCACGGCCAAAGAATTATTCTTCTTGTGGTGGTCCAGGAAGCCACCACTGCTCAGGGCCGGTCTGTGGAACAAAAGCCATGTGCCATTCTTTGGCAAACTTTAACAAGATGACATAGAAGGTTAGTGTAAGGACCTACTTTGGGGCCTAAGAAATGATCTTGGGATATACAGACGGACCAAGACTATCAGTTCTAAGTTGCTCTATTTCCAACACTATTAATCACCTGGAAGCCAAACCCCAGCCTGGCTGGGGTGAGAGCCGGGCCTGGGGAAGTTAGGAGCCCGGACCCTGATGGCAGTGAGAAGCTGGGGTCTGGAAGTCGCCGGTGTCTTGGGTAGGTTTAAATCCAGTGCCCACAAAAGCATTTCTCTTACGCTCACGGTGTGACACCATTGGCCTCACTGGCTTTTGTTGTTTTCCCCCTGGGCCCCTGGAAACCAATTTCTCCCCCAAGTTCTCTTAGGACTTAGGCCTCCTCCACTGTCTAAGTCTGGGACACCCCCCTCAGTCCTGCAGCCCTTCTCCAAGGCCCACCCTCCTCTTAGTGCCCTTTTTGTTGTTATCCTTGATTCAGTCTAGATTCTCCCTGGACCCCTGGACTCTGAGAGACACTAGTCACCTAGAAGTTCTCAAAAATGCAGAAGCCCCTTCCTTCCCTACAGGGCTTCCTCACATTGTACCTCCAGGTATTAACCCAGGTTGGACCATAGTTTACCTCCCCTCTCTTGATATCAGGGTGTTTGAAGGCAAAAAAGAGTAAGAGAAAGAGCATAGATTTGCCCTCGGTCAGACCTGGGTTTTTAGCCACTGCTCAACTTGACCGTGGTCAGAGAGCTTAACCTCACTGAACCTCAACTGCACTAGTGGCAATGTTAATTGTGAGGATTAAATGATGATGTAGGCTTGCCCTGGCCCTATAACTCAGTTGGTTAGAGCATTGTTCTGGTGCACCAGGATTGCAGGTTCAATCCCCGGTCAGGGCATATACAAGAATCAACCAATGAATGCAGAAATAAGTGGAACAACACATAGATCTCTCTCTCTCTCCCCGTCTCTAAAATCAATAAATAAAAAAGGTAATGTAGGCTTAATATAGACTTATTGTCTAGTTAATGTATTGTTGTGGTTTTAAGATGGTAGAATAATTACATTTCTGTCTCCCTTCTCTGGAAATTTATCTTCAAATAATAAGGAGCGCAAAAGGATGTACACAAACTTTATTCTCAATGAAGCTGGAAGAAGGCAGCAATCTCATCTGCTATATACAAAGGCAGAAATGGAATGGAAAAGCGGTAAATAAATGTCTTAGAAGAACAGGGGAAGATCAGACTGAAATGCTGGCTGAAGGAGATATAGCCAAATGAAACAAACCATTTTTTTTCATGCAGAATCCTGAAGGTCTCAGGAACTGGAGGTGCCAGGTGCTGGATACCATGAAATGTAGCACTGGGGAGAGATGAGGGGATGATGTAAGAGGTAGCTCCTGTCCTGGCCCCACGAAGCCCAGGGCCGTGAACAGGCCTGTAGGAGAAAGGAGGCATTTTCTTTGAGCAAATTTACAGACCATGTGTGAGGATTGTGGAGATGAGAGCCCAGGTAGAAAATGGAGATTGAGCCCTGGCTGGTGTGGCTCAGTGGATTGAGCACCAACCTGCGAACCAAAGGGTCGCCAGTTTGATTCCCAGTCAGGGCACATGCCTGGGTTGCAGGCCAGGACCCCAGTAGGGGACACACGAGAGGCAACCACATATCGATGTTTCTCTCCCTCTCTTTCTCCTTCCCTTCCCCTCTCTCCAAAAATAAATAAAGGAAAAAAAGAAAAGAAAAAGAAAATGGAGACTGAGTAAAATACACACACATAGCCAATGCCAAGCTAGGCTTTAACCAAGAGGTAACAGTTTGGAGGGTCCTCCGAAGAAGCTGAATTGTATTTGGGAGGCACCAGTGAAAATTGCCCTATGGTTTTGCCCTCACAGAGAGCTTCCCATCAACTTTTTGGGACCTGATGCTTAATGAGAATGAATAATCTCCAACAAGATGCAGATCAAAACAAAGGCAAAGGGAATTAAGAACAGAGACAGACCATAATATTCTCAGGGAGATAAGAGAAGATAGTACACTTTAAAAATAAGGGCAACATGTTATATGCTTATTTTTAAAAAGTCAGAACAAGAAAGTGCTTTTGAAATTAGAGCAGTGATAGCTGATTTTTTTTTCAGTGAGAAGAGTTGGAAGCTAACATCAGAGAGATCTCATGGAAAGGAGAATTTAAAAAAGACATGGGGATAAATCAGGAGATAAAAAGTAAGAAAATGAGAGGATCAGTCCAGGAGGCCAAATATGTGGCTAACAGGAGTTCTAGGCAGAACAGTAAAAAGAGAGTGGGGCTGGAAGTATTAAAAAAAAAAAAAACCACAGGTATTTTCTCAGATTGAATGGTCCAGACCAGTGCTCTGCAAAATGAATTAAAAAGATCCACATCAAGACATATTGCTGTGAAATTTCAGAATGTCAAGGATAAAGGCAAGATTCTAAGCTTTTCAGAAAACCCACTCACATACAAATGTTCAAGATTCAGAGTGGCATCAGATTTCTCAGCAGTAACTTGGAGACCTAGAAAATTCTAGGACAAAGCTGTCATCCCTTTGAAGTGGAAATGATTTTCAACCTAGAATTCTAAAACCAAACTCATATCTGTGAAAATACAATGAAGATGCTTTCAGATATGCAAAGTCTCAAAAAATTTACCTCCTTGCACCTTTGTTGGGAAGCTAAGGGAGGATGTGCTCCAGGAAGACAAGGAAACGAAGGCAGAAGAAGGTGTGGGATCCAGGAAGTAGGTACCCAGTGCAACTTCTGTGGAAGGGATGCTTGCGGAATTCTACTGTGCTGCACTCTGACACAGCCAGAGCCCACGGCCCAGGGCCCCCTCATGGGAAGTCTGGGAACTGGATTCTCAGAAGCCTCTATGAATTTTTTTTCCCAAAAAAATTCTTTAGGAGGGAATTTAGTTGAGGGAGGGCTGGAAACAATGCCTGATGCCTTCCCAACACTGTGCACCCTTGACTCCACTCGCCCCCCTGGGCAGCCACTTGGGCAACACTTGGGCAACAGCGGGAACAGGGGTCTTGGCGCTCGTGCAGATTCATAAAGGAGTCGAAACACCCAGGTCTTCCCTGTGCCTCTCACAACCTCCTCTCCAACCCATTCATTCAGTACACATTTGCTACCAAACCGTCTCCCAAAATTCAGGTCCATACGCCCCGTGCACCATTTGGGCCAAAACATTGAAACCAGGTGCTTGGAGATAAAGGTTTATTCGATTGGGCCAAAGTGTAAGGACAGGAAAGCAAGATCTCTCACGTCTGTCCTCTTCCTGCCTGAAAATGAAACAGCACCTCGGCAATTTACACTTACATCGTGAGAACAAGGGGTGGTGGGTTGAAAAACCAAGATTCTGCAAAATATTGTGCTTCAGTGGTGTTATCTTTTCTTTTCTTTTTTTTATTATTTCCTTAGGGTTTTTTAAAGTGATGTTATCTTTAAAGCAAAAAGCAGGAACTAGACATCTTATGACCTTTGTTGTTGTTTAAACTGTCATTGCCTGTACTTAACTGGTTATATTTTTCTATTATTTCAACAGGAGTGCACTTTTAAACATTTCCCCTGAAACTTACCTTACAGGCAGGCCTTCAGAACATGACTAACATACTTTCTTAATCTTTGACTATAAGCTACGTGACACCCAAAGCAATTGGAATGTTTAGCTAATGCCTATACCAGTATCTCTAGACTCCATGATCTCATACCTATACATGTTTACTGTTAACTGTTGGTTTCATAGTCACTGAGACTTATTCTTAGGGATACAGCCGTGGACCGGACAGACACAGTGCCTGTCCCCATGCATTTTAAACTGAAGATATTAAATGCTAGTTAAATGAAATGTGATGAGGTCATTAAAGGGACCTCGGGGAACACATAGCAGGACAGCCACCCCTCTTCAGAGGGCCAGGTAAGCAATGCCTGCTCTTCTAACATTCTTGCTCCTGCATGTAATTCTAATCTGAGGTTTTCACATTGCAACTACCCAGTCTCCTTCCTCAAAATGTACTTTGTTTGCAAATTAAAACTAATGATAGTTCATGCATGAGTTAAGCAACAAAAATGAACAGTAGCATGTTTTTCTGGGTTCCAGAAAGAGTTAATAAAATAACAGCTACTAATCACTGAGCCTTACAATGGAACAGGCATAGTGCTGTATACACCACCTTTATGATCTAGTGTAATGTTCATAATAACTCTGTGATATAAAGAGTGATTAAGGACCTTATTTAAAGTGACATGGTAAGTGACTCAAAGTCAATATTCTTTTCCACTTTTCCTTCCACTTCCTTCTTTTTAGTAACACAGCCCAAAGTGAATGAATGTTGTTGGAACTTATATCGTATGCTTAATGGCTATTAAGTTTTCAGACAGCTAAGACCTCTAAGCCATTTTCTAGTGTTAAGCCACATCATAAGCAGTGGGAGGCAGGGATTGAGGACTGAGAAGGGAGCCGCCCTAGGGAAAGGAGAGGGTTATCTGGAGAAAAGAGACAATTCTTTGTCTTCAAACTCCTCCTCTGGTTCTTAAGTTCTCCTCCAAGTCCACTCTTTCAGGAGGGCATCTTCATTTCTTGTGCTATTTCCTTTTGGCACCAAATATGCACTTACCCCTTTATCTTTAGTAATAGGGCTCCAGTTTTTGGGTTGATGCAGAACTACCCAGAATATGTGACTTAGTTCTGGCTAACTGAAATTTAGGCAGAAGTGTTTTGTGTGTAGCTGAGACTGAAGCTACATTGTGAAGCTGGAAGAGCAAGAAGATGGAAGGAGCTGAGTCTCTGATGACTGTGGAGGTGCCAGGCCAGCCTCGCAGCGCCTGTCCTCGGGCTTGTTTACGTGAAGGGAAAGAGAACTCCTTTTAAAAGCCATTGCTATTTGAGTTTCTTTCACACACAGCCAAACCTATCCTAACTGATGTACTCAAAAATGAAGTAATGCCATTCTGTCAAAAAAACGTTCTTCTTCTTACTATTAGATGTTCTTGAGGTCAGGTAACATCATCCATCCATCCATCCATCCATCTTTTCATCCATCCGTCCCTCATTTATCCACTTTTTCTCTTCATTCATTCGTCACTTAGTAGACATTTACTGAATGCCTCCCTGCAGCAGGTGTTGCGCCAGGTGGGTCCTGAGTTACACCGTTGGACAATCATATTCTCTTCTCTCGCAGAGTTATCTATTTATAAAAAAGAAAATTTTTCAATAAGAAAGGTTTTCCTTGCCACAACCATAGAGCCAAAAGGAGAAGGACAGTATTGGTTTAGTGGGGTCAGTTTCTTATGTAAACACATTCACCATTTGATTCACTTCACAATGAGAGAAACAGGCCTAGAGAATTCAATGGTCGCCAATCTACGTTTTGAGGGATCGCATCGGTCAAGTGCATGGAGCCAAGTCCACACTATCAGTCAGGGTCCAGGCAGAAGACAGAGCCACTTCAGATAGAGCGGCTTCAGTCGTTTGAACAGAAAATATTTCAAATATATAAGTAATCGTTAACTCTATACTGAAAAACTGAAAAGGCAAAGAATTCTGAGGGTGACACAGAAGTAGCAACTGCAGAAAGAAGCTACTATCCAAAGAGAAGAAGGTAGAATTATTAAAGTTTAGAATCCTGGTGAAGGAGTGTTGAGAGATGAGACTCGGACACCCGCATCTGGGGAGCAGGTACCATTGGGTTGGGGGGGTGTCTCTGAGCTCAGAGGAGGAGCCCATGGGGCAGCGGCCCGGACCTCTAAGGAGGAGGCACTGGCTTACCAGTGCTGGAGTTCTCCTGAGGCACAGTGAGGCTGGTCCTATGAGTGATGGAAGAATGGCAAACTGGGTACAACTGCTGCTGTTGGAAAACACTGGCATTGCTAGGGTGGCGTTGACCAGAACGGGAGCCGGACGGGAATGAACGAATCTCTTCTTCCCCCTCCAGCCTTGGGTCTCCCTCCAGTGACCCAGTTTGCAGACCCTGACAGAGAGCCAGTAGGCAAAACAGAAACATGTCAAGCAAAGCAGAGTTTTCAGATCAGTAGGAGTGGGGCTGAAGCTATATAATGAAGACCTAATAACTGGAACATCTGTTATGGACTGAATGTTTGTTCCCCATCCCAAATTCATACGTCGAAGCCCTAACCCCAATGTCATGGTATTTGAAGATGAGATGTTGGGAAGTAATTATGGTTTAATGAGGTCATGAGGGTGGGGACCTCATGGTGGGCTTAGTGCCCTAATAAGAAGAGACCCCAGAGAGCTCTCTCTCCACATGCACACAAAGAAAAGATGATGCAGAGTAAAGAGCAAGCTGTTAGGGACTCACAAGCCAAGAGAAGAGGACTCAGAAGGAAACTCCCCTTCCTGACACCTTGATCTTGGACTTTCCAGCCTCCAGAACTGTGAGAACTAAGTTCCCTTTGTTTTAGCCACCCAGGCTCTGATATTTGGTTGTGGCAGCCTGAGTACATGAAGACACCCCACCCTCTACAAGGGTGCCGGCATGGAAAATTTTCAAGGTTGGTAACAATCTCTGAGGTTGTCAAATGTGGAAGTGACCACCTCAAAAGCTACCTTCCGAGGCTCACTTTGACCAGTTCGCCAGCACCCCCAGCCTCATAGAAGAGGATGTAGGTATTCCTGGAGAATAAACTTCCTTGGACAAGACATTTTTACAGAATGTTTCTCTCAATCTTCATTCTTCAGAAATCGCCCGTTGTCCTTCAGGAGCCATCCCAGGAAGCAGGGGGTTCGGTGGGGGACGATCAGGGACTATTAATCAACAGACAAGTCGTCTTCTTGCTGCATCATAAAGTCTCAAGGCTTAGCTTCAGCAGTTTATTAAATTACCAGGATGCCAAGAAAAATAGCTTTAATAACACATTTCTGCCTATCTATTATATTTTTTATAACCCAGAGTGGAGAATTAAAAGGCTCCCTACCATTTAAAATAGCATTATTAAAGTTAAAACAAACATTTCAGAGGCATCTTTTTTTCCTCTTAACTCAAAAGAGAAGCCATTGATTTGTGATGTGATTACTCTAAGCCGAAATTTTATGGCCAAATCTTTGGTATAAAGGAAGGAGGAGAAATGGTTTTCCTTGTGAGGTTTAAAAGTATATTAATTAGAACAGGTGGTCTGGGCAAGTCACTTTGTCCTCTCCTGGGGTTAGTGCTACAAACACTAGTGTCAAGAATTATGTTGAAAAAGCTGAGATGTCGTCTAGGGGACCATCTGGCCACCCAGATGGGCCTCATGGGGCACAGGGCTACGGGGGAGTATTCACAGTTCAGGCTTTGCCTCCAAGGTTTGCAAATTCAAGAACACTATCAGTGTCCTTAGATCTGGTCAAACTCATAGGTTGTTGTATAAAACCCAAAGACAATTTATAGCTAATCAGGCACTCCTTGATAATTTTTAAGTCACTTTTTGAGCTCCAGCTATGAAACAGGCACTGTGTTATGAACCATAGATAAAATAATAAATCATAGTTCATGCCCATGAGGAGCTCACAGTATGGGTGACGGGGAGGGTGAAAGATACAGATAAATATCATGCAAAATGTTCCCACAATAGTAGGACGTAGCTGTGAGATACAGGGGGGTGTAGTATTAGTTATGCATTGTTGTGTAACAGATTATTCCAAAACACAGTGGTTTCAAATATTTATTATCTCAAGTTCTGTCGGCCAAGGATGTGGGCGTGGCTTAGCAGGGTCCTCTGCTTCAGGTCTCTCCCAGGCTGCAATCCAGGTGCCTGCTGGGGCTGCAGTCTCATCAGAAGGCTCCACTGGTGGGGGGCGTTCCACTTCCAAGTGACTACACATATGTTCGTTAGCGAGATTCAGTTCCCTGTAGACTACTGACTGGAAGCCTCCCTTGGTTCTTTGCCACACGGGCCTCCCCAAAGAGCATCTCACAGCTTGGTGACAGGCAAGCAAAAAGGCAAGAAAAAGTGCCAGCCAGCGTCCACTAGCAAAATGAAAGTCCACAGCCTACCTGTAATTAACCCAGTCATGAAAGTGGCATCCCACCACTGTTGCCGTATTTTACTCATTAGCAGTGGGTTACAAGGTCCAGCCCACCCTTAAGGGGGTGTTACGAGCCCAGAGGGCTTCCTGGAACAACAGAGCCAGTAGAACATAGTAGCCAGTGGTCGTTCTAGAAGCACCTTGCCTGGATTCAAAACCTAGTCTTTCCTAAGTGTCTTCCCTGAAATGGGCATGTTTCTTTCAATACGTATGCATTGCAGACCTGTGATGTGCCGAGTACCATGGAAGGAGATGAGGGGCAGCAGTGAACAAAGCCATGTCCCTGCTGCCGTGGGATCTGCAATCTTGCGAGGGAAATAATGAACTTCGCTGCTGCCATCACTGACACTGAGTGGAGGCCAGGAAAGGGAAGAGTGACATGCAGATAGCTGGGGGAAGGAACATTCCAAGCAGAGGAAGCTGCAATGGCAAAAAATAACAACATTACCTGCTTCAAATAGTTGTTGTGAAAGTCAAATAAAATACATGTAATAACTAGCAATGGTGAGGGTCATGTAGAAGAGTCAAGAAGAGTAAGGGATTTATATTTTCTTTTTTTGGTAAATTTTATTTTGAAATAATTTCAAATATACAGGAAAGTTGCAAGAATAGTACGAAGAACACCAACAGACTTTTCATCAGGTCCCCTAACCATTAACATTTTACCACCTTTGCTTCATCTATTTATGTTATTATTTATTTTCAAAAGCATTTGACAATAAGTTGCTGTGATGTTGCTTTCTTAAATACTTCAATGCACACGTTCTGAGAGCAAGAATGTTTTCTTTGCACAGCCACAGTATAATTAGCAAAATCAGGAAATTAACTTAATACTATTATCTACTCTGTAGACCTTATTAACATTTTAATAACTATACCATTAATGACCTTTATACTTAAAAAACAAACAAACAAACAAAAAAACCAAACCTGTTTTTTTCTGGTCCAGTGTCCAATACAGGATCACATGTTCCATTTAGTTGTCATGTCTCTAATAGTTGTTCAGCTTTTCTTTTGTCTTGACATTTTTGAAGAGCACAGGCTAGTTATTTTGTAGAGTGAACCCTCAATTTGGGCATATCCGGCAAGACAGGAAAACCATGGAAGTAATGCGTCCTTAGTGCATGATAGTTGGAGGCACATGAGGTAGCTTTATCTCATTACAGGGAAGTCTAAGTATAAATAATAAAAATAACATTTACTTTATATAGTCGTGAAAACTAAATACAACACCAAGGGTAATGCATAGTTCACAGCCTTTAGAAATAATTCAATATAAGTAAACTACTATCATTATTAAGTAGTTATACGTAAGCTGAGATCTAAAAGACAAGAGGGCTGGGACAGTGACGTTGTCATGGAGTTGAGGACAGAGAAGTGTCCATGTGTGGTGGGCAGCATTTTCAGATGATCTCCAAAGGCCCACATCTTATCTAATTCCCTCAGTTTCCCGATCAATTCCATAATCTGGTTATGTGAGAAAGAAAGATTATCCTCGGAGAGCCTGATGTAATCACATGAGCCCTGGAAAGGGACGAGGCCCTTCCTGGAGAAAGGGAGAGAGCCAGGGAGACTCGAAGCATGGTGGTGATTTGATGTGTGAAAAGTTCTCACCGCGGGCTTTGAAGATGGAGTTGTCCATGTGATAAGGACAGGAGAGTGGGTCCTCAGACCTGAGCCACTTGCCCCCTCACCCTTGCCTCCAGCCCTGCCTGGACAGCCAGCTAGGACCTGAATTCTGCTAATAACCTGAGCGAGCTTGGAAGAAGACCCCTGGACTCTCTGTGACAATGCAGTCAGCTGACACCTTGATTTCAGACTTGTGAGAACCTGAGCAGAGAACCCAGGCACTTTTGACCTACAGAGATCATGTTTTAAATTGCTATATTTTTAGTGACTTGTTGCGCATCCAAAGAAGACACACTCAGGGAACAACATTAAGAAAACTCTCGAAGACAAAGAGGCACGCGGACACTGGGGAACCTAATAGGCCCGTGTGGCTGAATCAGTCACAGGTGTGACAAGGTGGGGCTGCAGAGGTAGTTGGAGCGTTTAACAAGCCAAAGTGTTCAGATCACTCCAGTTCCTAATTAACTGAGGGCCTTGGTGCTAGGCCTTGGGCTGTGACAGGCTAGAGACCCGGAGGTCACTAAGACCCCATTTCTGCTCTCGAGGAGCTCATAGTCTGTTGGGGAAATCAGCTCAGTGGTCATCGAAGGTATGCAGGTTGGCGGCTCCACGAAAGCCGGCCTCTTTGCTTTTGCTTGCTATGGAACCCAACTCCTTGCCACAGCACCTTGCACATAGCAGGTAATAATAGCTATTTGTTGAGTTGAAGGGAATTGAAGTGATATTTCATCTCAGCTAGTGATTTTCAACCAGGGGCAACTTTAACCCCCAGGTCCAGGGCCAATGTCGGCA
>PVJD01005975.1:0-105676 GCA_004026545.1 Mormoops blainvillei
GGGGGGGGGACCAAAAACCCTGGCATTATTTATAAAAAGTTGTATATTTCTCCTTACAGGGTTAAACTTCAGTCGCCTTCAAAGCCCTCTCCATTTGATACAATAGAACTATCAAGATGTTTTTCCACTGCTCAGAACAGTTTTTGAACTCATTGATTTTGATGCCTCTTAGTGCTTCTGCAGTGTTTTGTTTCACCTCTTCCACATCGGTAAAATGCTTCCCTTTGAAGATTTTTTCATCCAGGGAGGGAAGCCTGTACAGGGCCCCGCCTTCCAGAAGATAATTCCAGTTGTTTTTAGGGTCCCTCCTTGTAACTCCCCAAAAGTTAACACTAGGAGTAACCCAGACCTTCTGAGGCATGTTCAGAGCAGAGAAAGTGAAGATACAGCCTACTTTCTTGCCTGTCCAACCTGTTTCACTGCAAACTGAAGTCAAACACAGTTACTATGAATATCTGCTATATTTTCCTCCACATGTCTTTCTTTTTTTAGTTGCAGGTTAAAGGTTGGCTGTCTTAGGCTGTAGATAAGGGAGCCTCATAAGCTCACTCCTCTATTTCTTACAAAGAAAAAGACAAATATGATAACTAATAGAAAGTTAGACAAAAGACTTAAATAGGCACTTCACAAGAGATAGGAAGGATATTGGCTGGAGTGTTCAGATATTTCTAGGAGGTGAGTATGAGAAAAAGGGGTCCATTCAGGAAGGGTAGGCCCCAGCACAAGTTTAGGGCAAGATAAATGAAAGAAATTGAATGTAGGGATGTGGTGAATGGACTTCAGATGTAGTGGCATATAATGCTGAGAGCTTTTTTTTTTTGTCCTCTTTAGTTTTTAATTTCCTTACACTATTCTCAAATCTCCCCTGGGGACATGGTGGTGAGAAAGCTGCTATGACCGGAGAGAATCAGGAGCTGAACAGGTTGGATGTTGATAGCTAGTCCTGAGGACCCTCAGGGGAGCATAGCAAGGGCTGGGACCTCTCAACCATGTGAGACAGAAGATCACATTTGACTGTCACATACATAGTAAATAGGTTTACATATATAAAGAATCTTGCACACAGCAGGTACCAAAAGCAGCTAGCTATTACTCTGATCATCTAGTTCATACTACAAGAATTTCATGAAAGTCATAATGTTGTTGAAGCTGAAATGGTCTATTAGAATGAATGCAAAGCCAATTCAAAAGAGCTTGGACTAAAGACACCTTACAAATAGAAGTTGTGATATCATAACCAAAAAAAGTCATGTTTAAGTAATAAGATATTTGTGCATAAATAATAACTTTCAAGAAATGTATAAAGGATTTTGTTAATAAGGAAAATGCAGGTGGAGGCTGGGAAGAATTTCAGATGGAGAGATACCTACAAATGGTCAGAGTGCAGAAAATCATGTGTCACCACAGAGATGCACTCTAAGTTTTTCTTTCTTGCTAGTTCTCCTATAATACAGAGATGCAAGTGTCAAATAACATATCTTTATACCTTTTGCAATGTGAAACTGTCATGAAGAAAAATTTAAGACATTATCAAAGAGGATAAAATTAAAAATTTTAGTGCATTTATTAAACACAAATAACCTTCTCTACACATGGCTCATTGTTAGTGTTATGGGGGTGAAACAGATTCACTAAGTCAGATAAGACCATGAGCACAAGATGAGTAGAGACACATACAATATACACTCGGTGCTCAAAAGACAAGCTCCACATAGGATGTACAACATGAGTGGAGTGTGCTTCGGGGACAATTCTGGTGGGATATACTTAACTGTGTTTGGATGAGCTTTACAAGACAGCATAGACAATGAAAGATTATTGGTCAGACTAATGGAAAGGCAAAGATAGTAAGTGTGGCTAGATAATAGTGATACACATAACTTGGAATCATGTACATTAAAAATAAAAACATCTGGGATGCGGTCATCTGAATAAGTCT
Organism: Mormoops blainvillei; assembly: GCA_004026545.1. Classification (NCBI taxonomy): domain Eukaryota; kingdom Metazoa; phylum Chordata; class Mammalia; order Chiroptera; family Mormoopidae; genus Mormoops; species Mormoops blainvillei. The sequence continues at coordinate 1,940 of PVJD01005975.1, forward strand.
AAGTGAGTTGACTGGCAGTAACATTCAAATAAGAAACATCAGTAATGGAGTTGAGCTCAGTTCCCATCTTCCGTTCTCAGCTCTATGGTAACAATGTGAATTTCAAATCAAAACAAAACCAAAAAAAAAAGTTATTTGTGTGGCTCTCAATTTGCCTTTCCAAATATTCCCTGTTATTTTTGGTGCCACTGAAATCATCATCTTGGGGTAGAGGCCATACTCTCCCCCATAGGTGATGAGCATGCCAGGGAGGTCTGCTCTTCTGAGGCCAGTGAGATGCTGAGCTGCATGAGGTACCCGTGTCTGTATGGCAGGATGCAACACACAGCCTGTCATGGGCATGGGCCTTCCATATGGGTAGTTGCTGCACTGCTTGCCTACTGAGATGCTCCATTTCAGATCAACACTATCTTTATTAAACAGCTTGGAAGCCTTGTTTTCCACAATCATAATTTACCTCACCCCTATCCTCAATGGAAGGACTACTATACCTCATGAACCTTAGCATCACTTTTTCTATGAAGAAATGACTTTGGATAAATCAACCTCTTGAATTTTCTTTAGCAGTGATTTGTCCAAGTGCCTTCAAAAATTCATCCAAAAGAGTCTTTATAATTTGTTTTAATCAGCTAATATGTCACTTATAGCTCTTATTACAATAGTAATTATTATTGCAATTGCTATATTTATGGTTCCTTAGATCATTTTAGTGAATAAAATAATTTCTTTACTTTGCTTCCACCACTTTTCTATAAAAGCCTTTCCCCAGGCTCCTACTGGTGGACCTCTCTCTCCTAACCACTTCCAGCTTGGTGCTACCTAATTAGAATCAATTTTTGCTCAAATAAACTCTTCAAATTTTTAATATCCTCAGTTTACCTTTTAACAAAAGCAAACTATAGTGGTTTTCCAAGTGATTTAAAAACATTTATTTTATCACTTTCCTAATAATGTGAGTGTTTTCTGCCATCTTAATTTTAATATCTGCAATACCCAGTCTTAAACAGCTGATGATATGGCACAAAGCAAGGAGCTTACCAGACTTAAATATGCCATATGATATGATAGGGGAAAAGAAACCAAAACAGCAACAACAAGATTTTAGGTTCTAGCACATAAGAGTGATGTGTTTTGGAGTACCCTCCAAAAAATTCCTGAGCAGCTGTAAAATGGTCAGAAGATAAGCCTCAAATCTGAGGACTGTTTTGAGTGTTTAGTAAGCTAACAGATGTGAAATACTTTGTAAAGTAAAAAGTGCAAACATTTACATTTATATAGCTAATATCTCATATGCCACTGATGAACAGGGCTTCATAAATTCTATACACTTTGCTCTTTCCTAATTCTTTATAATAACTGTTGGTGCAGATGTGTCATTTAAGTAAAATAGCAATTACATTAAACGTTGATTCAGGTATAACAGGTGGCTGGTCTCATCAGTCACTTTGTGATACTTCAAATCCAATTTCATCATCTTCCAGGTTTAAGTGAACATTGTTTCTATATGAATTCTTAATATTCAAAGAAAACAAGTTAAAGGACTTTACCTTTATTCCATGCAAAATTGTGCTTATGAAAATGACTATTTTTATCATGTAACATGGGTATTAGACTTTATGACATGATATATTGATGTATATTTGAAATTTAAAGCAAATTATTTCAATCACCATGAAACTCTACAAATATCTTATGAGAAGGTTCCTACAGTCAGGTTTTATAAAAAAAGAATAATCCATTCTTCTAACACCCACATCACTCATAATATCAGCTCACTGAATGTTTAGAAACCCAGCTTTCACTAGCCTCCAACTATTTAATCTTTTGCTTGGCTGACGACAAGACTTTGACTACATACACTTACAAGAAAACAAGAAAGATGGTCTCATTTCCCCTGAAACTTTATCATGGTGCTAATATTTTAGCAAGAAAGGGCATTTCAGGTATATCACATACATTTTAACTCTTATTTCAGTTATTAACAGCAAAGGCGATCTATCAAGAAAGATAGGGGGGGAAAGAGCCTCTTTAACCATCTAATAACCTCAGTCTTTCAGGATCATGATGACCCCACTTCTCACTAAAGTCAATGTCATTTCATTTGTCAGCTCACTCCAGAAATATTACTTTCTATCACTATCAGAGAACCGGGGTGTCTTGGGAGACTTTAAGTTATAAAATCCTATAAGGATCTCACTTCCAGTATCTGCCTGTATCTCTTTTCATAAATGTTCTCTTGTCAGGTTGATCAATAGGAATTGCTTCTGATCATCAGTTTCTGAGCCCAAATCCACATACCAGAAAATAAAAAATGTAGGGTTTTTTCCCTCCTCATCCACAAATATTTCTTCAAAACAATTTCAGAGATTCTAAAAAGAAAAAAACATTCTTGTCTATTCTAGTCTAAAGAACAATCTGTAGGCAAGATAATCCACCCTGTTGGATCATTTACTCTAGGATAGATATATAATTACTGTAACAAATAAGTAAAAGAGCCTGTTGCTGAATCACACCCTGATCGCTCCACTGATCACTAACTGGATAATAGTTGACACTCTTTGTGTGGTCAACATTTGGAAGAGCTCAAGTTTAAGGTCTTTATTGTAGTAAATAATAAAACAAACACACTCATTTTTTTTTATTCATCAGATATAAATTGAGCTATAAGTATTTGTGTCAAACACCACTCTGGCTAGTAGAAATAGCAGTCACCAAGAAACCAAGTCCTTGCCTTTGTGGTGCTACCACAAAGTACCATTCCTAGTGGGGCTTAGAGAGAAATAGAGTGAGGGGGTTTTGAAGTGCCTGGTATTAGGGGGTGTTGCCATTTTGCATGTGGTGGTTAGAGATGTCTTCTTTGATAAAAATGAGTGTCTTCGTCTGTTTAGGATATTGTAACCAAAATACCATACAGTGGGTGGCTTAAATGACAAATACTTATTTCTCACAGTCCTGGAAGCTGGAAATCCAAGTTCAAGGCTGATTCACTGCCTAGTGAGGAACCTCCTCCTGGTTCACAGAGAACAGTCTTCTCCTTGTGTCCTCACATAAAGAAATGAGGACAAGAGAGCTCTCTGGGTTTCTTTTATAAGGATACTAATCCCACTCATGAGGGCTCCACCTTTATAACCTAATCACCTCCCAAAGTCCCCCTCCTAACACCATCACCTTGAGAATTAGGGTTTCAAAATATGAATTTTGGGGGTCAAAAATATCCAGTTTTTTGCAGGAATGGAATAAACATTTATTAACTGCCTATGAGATTTAATGCCAGGAACCATGGTAGGTGCTTGACATACATTTCTCAATCAGTTTCTCAATAGTCATGTGAGATAATTGTTCATGTCCTCATTTCAAGAGAAAAATATGCCTCAGAGATGGTAGGCAAGGTGGCACAACTAGTGACTCACAGCCATGATTTGGTTGTAAGATTGAGAGACTCCAAATTCTATCTTCATCATGATTTTTCCCTCTAATGACAAAAGAAAAAGCCATTATAATGACAGTGAGAAAACACATCCCTTACAGATAATAGTGCTTCCACTACTGCCCCTCCTTCTAGTTTTCCACAGAGCAACCTAAGTGATCTTATTCAAACCTTACACATTCATCCACATCACTTCCCTGTTCACCATCTTCCAACTCTTTTCTACATGATGCAGAATAAAGCCCCAGCTCTTCACTACAGCCTTGAGACCCTGTTATTCTGGCCCGTCTAGTCACCTCCTCTCATAGCCTCCTTAATAACTTCCATCTTGCCACACTAGGCTTTTTGCTTCTCATGGAGGAGAAAAGTAGCCTTTCTTGTCCCCAGAATACATCACTTTCTGAAGCATTTGCCCCTCTGCTTCTATGTGATTCATCCTCTCAGTTTATTTGGATTGCTACTCAAGTGCCATCTTCTCAGGAAGGTCTTCCCAAAGACTCTACCTAAAATAGCATCAACCTTTGCATCTGTAACATCTTTCTCTGTTATTATTCTCTTCATGGTACTTATCATCATCTGCTATCAAATTATATATTTATTTGTTTATCTTCTGTCTCATCCAAAAACATAAGCCCCATAAGAGAAGGGCTTTTTTTCTCTCCTTCACAGCTGTCATCCAGGTCCAAGAGTAATACACAAACGTATGGTGGGTGGATGGAGAAACATATGTCCTATCCAAGGAAATGTATGAATGATCTTATGGAATTATATCTTTATTTTGAAGTTATTTTTGGTTTTCTTCCAGGGTTGTTGCTAATTCTTTTACATGTTGCCTAGTTCTTTGGGCTTTAGGAAAAAGCTAGCATGTGCTTTGTGTTTTCTGTCTTTCTTGGCACTGTCAGTGCCTACAAAGCCCCATCTGTATTTCGAACTTCTATTGAAGAATCAGTTGAACATTCTTTTTCAAGTTCCTCATGCATTCACAGAGACTTTCTATTTTTGAAACAAAAGGGGAGGCATTTTCTGTTTTCTTTCAGTACTATATTATATTTAGACTTTAAATGGTATTTATTTCACAATTAACCTCTTCAAAAAAACAAATAGTAATCACCTTCAGATTAATTACTCCACTCCTAAAGTTTTTCAGAATGTCACACAAGACCTGAGGAAGCCCATAGAATGATCAATTTGTCTTGAAATTGGACACTGGATAAACAAATAATTGGGAGCATAAGCTCAGGAAACAACCCAGGAAAGATTTCTTAACCTCAGCACTTGACATTTGTGCTGGATAATTCCCTGTTGGGGGAGTTTTTCTGTGCATTGGATGATGCTTAGCAGCACCCTTGACCTCTACCCACTAGATGCTGGTAGTACCCTCCCCTGATTTGTGACAACAAAGATGTGGCCAGATGTCTCTGGGGATGGTGGGGGTGGGACTCATCCTAAGTTGGAAACCACTGGCCTAAAGGTTTAAATTCCCATTCCACCACTTACCAGCGGAATGATTTCAGACAAGATGACCTCACTGTGCCTCAGTTCCTCTTTTCTAACATTGAACAATAACACTCCTTTCTTGTGTGGTTAGTGTAAGGAATTATTGAAATATACATGCAAAGTGCTTAAAACAGTGCCCAGTTCATCATAAGCACTCAGTAAATTAGCTATTCTTTGGAAAGAGAATTCCAAAATATAATGGAAGGCTGACTGGGCTTGTCTAATGAAAAACTGACTCTCAGACAGTAGATTTAAATACAAAGTTTTATGTACAGGGTGTATTACACAAAGGAACTTAGCAAATATTAAGTAAAAGAATCATATGATTCTATAAAAAGAATCATAATAGGTGACATATTTTTTAGTGTTTACATAGTTATCAAATACTATGCTAAAAACCATTACACGTATTTTCTAATTTTTGTCCTGAAACCAAAGTAATCCCATTTTAGACCCATTTCACAGTAGGAGGAGTTTTGGTTCATGGGGATCAAGCCACGTGTTCCAGCTCACCTAGATTGAATGTGGCGGAGCCAAACCTTGAACCCAAATCTGCCGGATGCCAGAGGCTATGCTCTTATGTGTTATTTCCTATCATTTGAAAGTGAGAGAAAGCAGATTTTCAGAACTGGAATCCCAGAAGGAGAGAAATTAGTGACTTGTGTGAGTTCCACAGCTTGTCAGAGGACCAGAAGTCAATGGTTATATTCCAGTGATTTATCGCCTTTGTTGTGCTGTTTTTTCATAGTTTTATTTCTATATGTCCATATCCCAGTCAATGTGCCAGGGTCCTCTATTTTAATATGTCACTTAATGTCTTTCCTTTCTAGAAAGTATCATAATTGTAGGGTCATAGACTCTAGTGTTTTGTTCATATTCAGACAATGCCAACAGGCAGAGTCCTGTGATTTCTCTGTAGTCATTCACAACATAAGGACAAGGTTAACTGTCCCCTTTCTTGTGGGCTTAGTTAGTGTCTCCAAAGGTTTCCTAAAGGAGGTAATTCTGTGTAACTTGCACAAAAAATAATGACAAAAAATAATTTCAATTCCCAATTTTCAATCCGTTTGAAAGGAACCTGTTAAAGTTAAGGATTCAACATAGGAAAGAGCTGCAAACTACTGCAGTAAGGATTTTAGTTGCTACTTTTGTAAAATAACCATAACAAGCTGTTCTAGGCAAGAATCATTCTACGTATAGTAGATAACGCGGCATTTGTATTTTAAATATGTTCACATATATCTATGCATTGGAAACTTGCCGGGCAATAATAAAATTGTTTCAGCCTTTTGGCTAAGATCAAGTGTAAAGATCACTAGTCAAATTTATGAATGCCTCTTTGTCAAATTTCTGTAGCTCACCAATGTGTCCTAGTATAACATGAATTACCACTGGAAAACTGAGAAATAATATTTTGCATAATCAAGATTCAAGATAGCTATGCTATTATAGAAAATATGCATTTGGACATTGCCGCTGGATCACATATGAGAGGGTAAAACATGAACTCAACTCTGGCAAATTCTGCTATTTGCCATTCTAATATCTATTCTTTCACTTCCTTCTAATTAGCAGAATCCCAATTTTGATCAGGTTTGCAGTGTTTTCAGCTAAAATAAGGTGACACGGTTCTGCTGTGTCCTAAGCTAAGGGGTTCTGGAAGGCTTTTGATAATCTGAACTTGGTGACACTCCTGCTTCCTTCCTCTTCCTCTTTCTTTTTGCCTGTAATGCAGAAACAATTACAGGAGCAATAGCAGTCATGATGTGCCCATGAAGACCAAACCAGGCACTAAGAATGTGAGTGTAGGAAGGTAGAAGGAGACCAATAGGAAGGTCAGCAAATTTGACCTACTGGCCATGTTTATACAACCTGCAAGAAAAGTTTTATGCTTTTAAATGGCTGAGAGGAAATCAAAAGAAGAAGAATATTTTATGACATGGAAAAATAATTCAAATTCAAATTTCATTGTCCATAAATAAAGTTTTATTGGTGGACAGCCATGCTTATTTGTTTACATTGTCTACGGCTGCTATTTATTTGTTCATTATTATTTGCCATTGTCCATGGCTGCTTTCTCATTAGAAGGGCAGAGCTGAGTGGCTGTAACAATCTGAGCCTCAAAGCCTAAAATAATCTCTGGCCTTTTACAAAGTTTTCCAATGCCTGCTTGACTAACATCCTTAACCAGTTAACTCCAGACTTTTTATTGTGTGAGAAAAATAAATCCTTTATTAAACAACCTACTATTTTCTCAGGTATTATTGCACTAGCAGCCAAAGGCAATCTAATTGATTCATAGACAAATGAGACTTGATGAACCAGAAGAACCAAGGACAGGTCATGAGGACAAGTGCCTGGAGGACATTCTGCAAATGTCAGGGATCTTAATCTATTATCCTATAATTTCCCAAGAACTTTAAATCTTTCCTTAAAATAGGATATGACTATAAGACTAGAGAAGCAGGAAGAGGTGAAAACTTTAGAAAAAGATAAATCCCTACTGGACTAGGCAACCAAGAGGGTGTACAAAGGCAAGGAGAAAGAGACGGGTGCAGTGAAATAATACATTTACTTATCACATTTCCTGTTGTTCGGGGACGTGAGCATGGTTTAGCTGGGGCCTCTCCTTCAGGACAGGGGAGGGGACAATCAAGGGGACAGGAACTGCAGTTATCCAAAGGCTTGTCAGGAAAAGTATCCACTTGCAAGCTCACTTGCTCGGTGATTGTCAGGAATCATTTGGATTGAGAGCCCGAGCTCTTTACTTGGCTATTCACCTGAGGTCACCTCACAAGCAAGCAAGTGAGAGGACAAGAGATGAGTGGGAGCAGGAGAGAAGTCACAGTCTTTTATAACCCTATCCAAAAGTGACATCCCAGTACATTTGCTGTATTTTATTCATTAGAAGCGAGTCACTAATGCATCCCACATTCGAGGTGAGGGGGATCAAGCAAAGGTGTGAATAATGAGAGGGATCATTGGAAGCCCTGTCAGAAGCTGTTCAACATACTTAACAAAGTTAGTATTCAGAACATTCATGGATTTTTTTTCACTTGGATCACCTTTGCTGTGGTCTTGTGAAAAGCCAAGGAAGTGGACCCAGGGCCACAGCAGGACACACTGAGATGGCACTCCCTCTGTTCATGCCCGCAACAGAAGGTGGTGCCTGCTCCCAGCTCCTCCAGTGCAAATGGAACCCACCTTCACCCACCCAGCCCCTACCTTTAGAGTTCCCAATCTTAGGCAAACAAACAAAAAAGAAATTCTAACCCTATAATCTAGATAATTTGGGGAAGTTTCTTACTCTAGATAGTAGACCATTGTCTTAAAAATATTTGTCTTAAAAACATTTGTTGGTTTTCCCACAATCTAAATTCATAAATGTAGACTGACCTTCTCCTGAGTACCCACTGCCAATAAAAACAAACCTAGAGTCCTTAGTTTACACCTTCTGTCCCAGCCTTGACGAGGGTCTTTCCCACTCTCCCTCACTTTCCTCTTTAGCTTTCCTCCTCCAAAAGAGGGCTCCCTCACTTCACATTCCTTCCTCCCAGTGGGAGGCACTTTCTGAAACAAAGAAACCTTTGCTCAACCCTAAGACTGCTCAAGTGGCCACTTCTGACCAAATAGGATTCAAGTTGGTACTACAACTACACCAGGGTCTACCATTTAGACTTTTTAAAATGTGAAATGCTGCTTTGATCTTGGCAGACAACAGCCCTCATTTGAATGCATCCTACCTTTTCTTCTGAGCAGTCTACTTTCAGCTTCTCTTTACTGAGCCAAACCAAAGAGTTCATCAAACTCCTGAAATGAGCCCTAGGGAGTTAGAAACATGGAATCATGCCCTGCCTGCCTGTTTTGCAAATTTAAAGACACTTGGCTTCCAAGTCTTTAAATCAGCTCCAGTGTCTTTAAATCAGCTCCAAAGAGCTGATACTTGAGGGTCTTTTTAATGTTCAGAATGTTAAATGGATTGGGGGTGGCTCTTTCCTTAGTTGATAAAGGAACATGAGGAGGAAATGTAAAATATTTTAGTTTCTTCTTTTGGCCAGATTGATTTCTGATTTAAACACAGACTAAATCAATAGGTTAAAAAAATATGCTCAAATTTATACATACCCAATAGTCACACTCAGTTTTTCACAGAACTTTATCTTAGTTCACCTTTTTCTTTCTCTCTTTTTTTAAAAATGTAACATATTCTTCCTGGCCACCTAGAAGTGAGTCAAAGGGGGAAGCCATGAATAGACCAGTTTGCATGAGGGTCCTATGGCCCCAGAAAAAATGGAAATAGGATAAAGAGTTTGAGGACTAAGATGAAGACTTGCTGGTAACAAAACTGTAGAGATAATTTTTACTTCCAAAGCTGTATGGGAAATGTCCCCCAGGGAACCAAGGGAATTTGTTCCCAGGTAGGATGCACATTTAAAGAAGGATACCCATGCTCAGAGACAGGTTTATGATTGGCTGAGAGGGAGGCTTTTTAATATGACTGTAGAAGGGATTGGTCCTCTGTCTTCTTTCTCAAGGAAGAGGTCTGTTCAGAAAAATGTACTCATAAAAGAAATAAACAAACAAACAAATGAGAGCCTGAATATACAAATGGACAATGACCAGACCATTTATACAAATAAAACTTTGACCAATAACCTGTAGTAACTGGCCCAGGAAACCAACCCCCTATCTACACTAAACAGCCTGGAAAGCCAGACTGCTATCTCTAGTGACAATTCAGGAAGCTAAACAATAACTTTCCTGCAATTGATCCCAAATGGCCAGGACTTAACTAATAACTGACAGCTTCTCTGATTTTTTTTACCTCATTTGCAAGCAAAGAAAGCCAAACATGCACCCCTAGCCAATGCCACAGGACACCCTAGTTTTAGTTAGCCACCTCCATCTTCCCCAAATCAACAACCTGGGTTCAGGGCACACTGAAACCTTTCCTTTTTACCTCTATGAAGCTCTCCCACTCTTCTGCCTGCCTTTGAGAATCTGGCAAAATGTAAGTAACAGTGACTGACTGTCTATAACAAGCTCTAAATAATTTGCCTTTGTTTTTCTCATAGGGTTGGTCTCTGCTTATTTTCATACAAACAACCTGAAAGGGCTAAGGTTTATCTGGGGAACCTAATAAGATTTCTAGCAAGACTGCAAGAGAACCTCCTAGGTGGGACTTCCAGTGAAAAACACTCACTCTCACTGTAATTGTGTGTAACTCATGTCTTAGTCTGTGTCTCCAGGCCTGAGGCAGCCTCAGAAGGAAACCAAAATTAATTCAGCTCCATGAGTACAAGCACTGGTTCCTCACCTTGATTTAGCCCCTGATTCAGTGTGTCTTTGGAAAGTCTCCAAACTAACTCCCCAGTACCTGTTATAACAATACTTTTTGAGTTTTTATTATTAACTTATGCAGTGTGTATATTTAATTTATCCTTGCTTTGTGTGTTCCTTTATTATTGTATTTTTATATATTATTTTCCCTCCTCAATTAAAGATCCTGTTAATCTTAGTCTGTGGTCAGCATCCCTATCCAATACTTTCAAGGGTAATTTGCACACTGAGATCTTCTTATCACTAATATTAACTGGATTTTAGAAAAACAACTTGTCTTAACAAGAACTTTGAATTGATAACTCTAGCAAATGTATAGAATTTGTTTTGTTTTAAGAAAAGTGAGCCTAAGTTGCTTGGAGTGGTTGAGTCAAAGTATTGTCAATATGCATTAATTTTGGGCATATACTGATTTAGAGTTTTTAAGAAAGAATTAAAAATGTAGCATAAAACCCTAAATCTTAGTAGCTTTAGGGAGTAGATGTTTATTTTGCTCACATAAAGCTTATTTCCAGTCAGTGGGCAGATTGCATCTGAGCAGTGATTCAGGGACCCAGGCTCTGTCTATCTGTACCTCCATCATCTTCAGTACCAGGTTCCCCAGGTTACCATGTTTGTCTGCATCAAGCCAGAAGGAAAAGACCATGGAGCCAGGCCTACAAGTATGAACATGACTTCTAGGTCTCAGTCATGTGGCCATACCCAACCACAGACGGGGCTGGAAAATGTGATCTAACTTTGTGCTCAAAAAAGGAAAGAAAAAATGGGTTTAGTTCAAAGCTAACCAGTTTCTGCTAAATTTATCAGGGCAAAAAATCTTCTCTGCTATGAAGTCCTCCTTACAAACACCATTCCCCTATCCTAAATACCTGGTTTAGTCTCTCAAAAAGATGTACAGACTAGGCTGTAAATTACATTCTTCATACAGTAAATCTGATACCTTGGGCTTCTCAAAGATGAAAGACAGCTAATGGTGACAGCAGCAACAACAGAAAGTTTGCCAATTCTCCCTGCTTTTTAAAAAAGAGACTGTGCTTTAATTTTATTGCTTATAGAAGCATCACAGCTTTCATGAACCAGTGAACTACTTAATTGGCTACAGTAATAACTGGGTCTTGAAAGGTGGCACTTAACCAGACAATTATTAAGAAACAATGACTCTGGAATATGAGCTTTCAAGGAAGAAGGTGTGTCATGGGTTGACATGACACCATATGTGACAGATAGGAACAAGAGAGGAAAGGACACTTTAAAAACAGGAAAACTGTAAATGCTTAGATTTGTTGCACATCGGAAGGCATTAAAATTGTAAGGTCCTCTGTAGCTGACATTTTGGCTACAAAATATAATAGATATTATATCCAACTATATTCAATATCTTGAGCTAGACAAAAATCTTCAGGTCCCTTCCCTCATCCCATCAATAAAAACTCAGTTTTATCTCTGCAGAATTGCTTTCTCAGACATACACACACACACATACACACAGGAATGGATCTGGCTATGAGAGGGAGTAGAATCAAAAGATGAGACCTAGCAAGGTATAGCTAGGAAGTAACCGAATCAATAAATCAAGGAATCTATGAATGTACCAGGGTAATGCTGTTTAATTTACTGAAAATATCATAACTGAGTAAAAGGTCTTATTTTAGTACCAAAACTAAGGCATCATATGTGCCTTGAAAAATCCTGGGATTTTTCAAGACTCTACTGATTTAAAATATTTTGCCTTATCAGACCATGTGTCAGAACACAGCCCAATTTAGGGTCAGGAAAATTTTGTTGCCATAACTTCATTCCATCCCACACACCATATTGTTTTTTCCAAATAAATGGTAACATTGTTTCTGGCTGGTGTCTTACATAGAAAAAAATCCCAATATGTGAGTTTCCAATTCATACTTATGAATATTCAAATGAACAACTCCAGTAAAAACCAGATCTGAAAGCCTGTGCTACAGGCAATGAAAATAATCTTCCCACACCTACTTATATTTATTTAACAGGTCGTAGCCTAAAATCCTAAGAAAAAAGGAATTAATGTTTTATTATAATCTTGGAATTTTGCTTCTAATTGAGTGTGGTTTATTTTATATTTTTGGTTTTTTTTTTTAATTTACTTGGTGGAAAGCTACTTTCCACCAAGCTATTTACTTAGGGGCTTGCTACTCTAAGAGCAGGAACTTTAGCTATATTATCCAATTCAGGTGTGAAATATAAACCACAGCAGTGACACTTCTAATAAGTGTCTTTCCTCCATGTCTCCTTGCATCTTGCAACAGATCCAGTGCCTCTCCTTTGCCAAGCAGCTGACATTCACCTCCTCAGTCCTACCCTAGCTCTTTATTATGAACATTGTCTTCATTCTTGGCTTTATTTCCACTTTGTCAATTACCTAAATGCTCCTTTAAATAAGGACACTTAGAACTTAACCAGGCTAATAGGAAGCCTTTCCATTTTATTCCCATCATTTCATTCTCCTCTCTTCTTTATAATTCTCCTGCTTCAACTCTATAATATTCCTGGGAATTGGGAGGGCAGAGGTCAAGCACTCCTTAGAGGACAAGGAGAAGTTGAACAAGCAATAATGAAATTTTATTTGAAAGCTAGTGAGATTTGGCAGTTTCTCAAAAATATTAAGAATAGAATGCCCATATGACCTAACAATTTCACTTCTTGGTGTAGATCCAAAAGAATCAAAAGCAGGGACTCACAGATAGCTGTGCACCAATCAGTGTTCACAGTAGCATTAGTCACAAAACCATCCAGTCAGGGGAGGGTAAATGTTAGGATTAGGATTAGAATTAGCTATATTGGTAGAAGCAACAAGTGTCTATAAACATATGAATGGATAAAAAATGTCATATATATGTAAAATTTTTTCAGCCATTAGAAGGTATACAATTCTGATACATGCTATGACATGGGTAAATCTTAAAAGCATTATACTAAGTGAAATAAGCAAGACATAAAAAGGCAACTATGTGTGATTCCATTTATATGAGATAGCTAAAATAGAAAATTCATAGCAATGTAAAGTAGACTAGTAGTTACCAGGGGCTAGGGGAAGAAAGTAATGGGAAGTTATTGTTTAATGTGCATAGAGATTCAGTGTTTTGGATGATAAAAAAAGTTGTGAAGATGGATAGTGGTGATGGTTGCACAACATTGTGAATGTACTTAATGCATCTTGAAAATGGATAAAATGGTCAATTTTATATTATGCAAAAAATTAAATAAAATTATTTCTTAAAAGCTCATGAGAAAAATGAAATAAAGGATGTTAATAACATTCTCATCAAACAGAAAATTTTTAGATAAGGATGAACAGAGTCATCTGTTGATATAACAAAATTTCTCTTGATGAAAGTAAGAATACTGCATAGTTACTCCATAAAATATCTGCATAAGTTGTTTTTAACCTATAACATACATAGAATAACATAGTAACTGTCTCCTTAAAGTACATTTTATTGCTGACTGCTTTCATGTTGGTGTTTTTTAATGTTTCTCAAATAAACATTCTAGAAGAAATTAGCGAGACAGTATGAACAGAATATTTTGTCTCTATTTTTATCCACAATTGCAGAAATTACACTGTGCAGAAATGTATCCCCAAACAATTCTAAGAGTCCCTAAAGACTCACTTCGTTTGCACTCACTAGTACCTATCACCACTAGTACCTATCACCATTTTTCTCCTCTTTTATGCCTGCTATTGAGGTAATGTCTCCTATTGCTATGGAAGCTATTGTCCATGATTCCATCAATTTTGTGTGTTCAAGATGTCCTTTCCTGATTCTTCTCCCTCTCACATGAAAGATGATCCAGAGTGTTACTCATACATAGTATGTGCATAGCATAATGATTTAAAGATTTACCCATGTAGTTGCATGTATTGGTTGCTTTATCCTTTTTATTACTGAGTGGTATCCCCCTATATGGATGGACCACATTTTGTTTACTCATTCACCTGTCAATGGGCATGCAGGTTGTTTTCAGTTCAGAGCTATTACAAATACAGTTGCTACGAACATTCATGTCCAAGTCTTTGTGTGGATGTAGTTTTCATTTCTCTTGGGTAAATACCAAATGGTACAGGGTTAAGTTATATATTAGTATATGTTGAATTTTTAAAGAAACTGTTTAAACTGTTAAACTTGGTTGTACCATTTTATATTTCCATCAACAGTAGGAGTATTTCAGTTGCTCCACGTCCTCACCAACACTGTGTATTTTTAATCTTTTTAAAAACACTCTTTTACTGAGTATACAAGGGTACATCCTGTGGTTTTAATTTGGATTTCCCTGATGGTTAAAAATGTTGGACATCTTTTTATGTGCTTATTGGTCACTTCTACATCTTTTGTAAAGTATATATTCAAATCTTTTGCCTGTTTTATTTGTTATTGGGTTGTTGTCTTATTTTGTAGTTATAAGGTTTTGGTTTTGGTTTTGGTTTTGTGTATTCTACATACAAGACTTTTTCATGTATGTATTGCAAATATTTTCTCCCACACTATAGCTTGTCCATCACCACTAGGCTCACTAAATCTCTGCCCTTTTTATTCTAGTCATCGAACCAGGTAAATACTTAAAGTAATCACTGGAAGAATGCAAAGGGAGTCTGAGAGGTATTACTGAATTTGGAAGAAGGTCCATATGGCTACAGATTTAAATATCATGCATTTTGTTTTGTAGCTCAACATATGAAGAATACCTTTTGGAGCTTCAGTAGTGCTATTTAAAAGAACATTTTTCATGCAGCTATGATAGTATCTCCACTTTTATCAGATAATGGAAATAATACTACTCTGTTGAATGTGTAGGTAAACATGAAAGCTCTAGCAGATGGTTTTTTACCCAGCTGTTGTCACCTTAAGGGGACACTGAGAAGAGATGGTGGGTGCAAGGTGAAGATATATTGATGAGTTTATGAAGGGGGGAGATTTCAATGGCAAATAGACCAAAACTTTAGTTCTTCCCAGAAAGAAAGAAAACAAAGTAACAACGATGATAAAATCCACAACTGGGGGGAGGAAGTCAAGCTACCAGTGACACACACACAGAAGAGTGAGAACTCCAATCTGCTTTCTTTTCAGCTAAATGCATGTGTGTCCTACCAGTGGATTTCAGTATATTCTAGATACTAGAATACACAGTTGACTGTTCCATTTCCTTTAAATCCTGAAAAAAACTAGAGAAAATGTCCAAGATGAAGACCACAGGAAAGATGAAAAACACAAAGACACAAAGTGGTCAGAGAAAAATGGGACTGGGAAATCTCATCACATCTGCAGTCAATGTCAGTTAAGACAAAAACCTTTTTTTTTTATGGTTGCTTAGGCATAACTAGACATTCTGTGGGCTCTATGTTCCCCTGTTCACTTAATGTTCCAGGGTAGGCAAGGTAGGTTGTGTTGGCATAGACAGACCATGAGCTTTGGCATCAGATAGGCCTAGATTCAAATTCTAGACCTAAGCATTTAAATGACTCTGGATTTAGTTAAATTTCTTAAACTTAATTTATCCATCCATAAATAGAATATACTAGCACATTAACTAACACATTGGCATAAATAATATCTCTTTGATAGAATTATTGACAGTATTAAATAAAATCAAATATGCTCATTCTCTAAAATAGGTATCATTACAAAGTAGGTGCATGGTTTCAGGGTTTATCTTATTTAATGAATCCATATTTTTCCCTGGCCTTCCAAGAAACTATAATTATAAAGTAAAAGCATAGGAACTAGAGAAGCCTAAGATTTTGGCACATTTATTTGTCCTTTTAATTGCATGATAATAATAGCTTCTATTTTTAATTTTTGCCAATGTGCTAGCATCAAGCTAAATAGTTTGGTACAATAACCCTAAAATGCAGGTATAATCGTTACTTCCAATTTACCTAAAAGGGACCAGTACACAGAAAAGTTAGCTTTCCTAGAGATATCTGACTTCAAAGCTTGTTGTTTGTAATATTACTCCTATTACACAGCTTCTAATTTATTTTTATTTTTAAAGGTTTATTATCATTTTATCTTTTACTATGTACTGCTCAAATCCTTTTGAGAAGTAGAGATGATGTCAATTATAAAAGAAAAATATTTCCAAGACATACAAGTTATGTAAAGCCCACAAATCAGAGATGAAAAAAGCAAGCTAGGCAAGTAATGAACTGGACATGAATAATAAAACACTAATCTGATTCGGCAACATGGTAGAGTGGTAAATGGAAGTTACACTGACCTCCCAGGACCAATCTGGAATTACAACTAAATTGTGAAGAAATCACCCAGAATGAACAACTGAACAATAATGAGAGAGAAGCTCTATAACCTCAGACGGACAGAAGAATCAGCTCCAGCACAGCCTGAAGTAAGGAGTGCAGAGGAAACTCAAGAAGGCTGGCTGGGCACCAATAGGCAGCAGCACCAGAGAGATATTTAAGTGGCCAGTTGGATGCCCTTGAGAAGAGTGGGATCAAAACCGTATGTGAAGATCCCCAGCCTAGAGCATCAGAGCCCAAAATGTACACAGATAACAACCAGCAGCAAAATAAGGCAGGGTTGCTCTCTGCCAGAGACAGGTGGCTGGAGATGCAAAGAACCATTTAAAAGGGCAACACATAAGTTTTCATTTGCAGCCACTTACCCTGGGCTCCAGCAAAGGCAGGGGCAGAGAGGTCTACAGACACCTGAGGACAGACTGGGGATGGAAGCTTTAGGGAGAGAACTGAGAGAGTAGCCTCTGGGATCATGGTACTGAGTCATCCCCCATGCAGCAGCAGCCATCCTGCTCAGGCAGACTAATCAACAGAAAAAACAAGCAAGTTAAACATAACTGGAGACACTGAAGTGAAAAACAAACGGACAGTGAACAGAGGAGAGAGGGGAGAGAAAGACACGGTGGAGAGAGAGGAAAGGTGATCAAGGAAATTATATGGGTGACTCATGGGCAAAGTCAAGGGGGAGTGGGGTCAAGGGTGGGGGAAGGGGGATTGGCCAGGGGAAAATGGACAAAACTGTACTAAACAACAATAAAAAAACTTTTTTGAAAAAAGAATGCTAAATGAAATAGAGGCAAGTAAACTATAAGATATTCAGTTCAAAACAATGGTTATAAGGAAGCTCAATGAGCTCAGTGAAAATAACCGAAAACTACAGGGCAACTATTAGGAACTTACTGGAAACTAAATCAGCAAGAAAAAGGACATAGAAACTATCAACAAGAACCAAGAGGAAATGAAGAACACAACTTCCGAATTGAAGAACATAGTAGAAGGAATAAAAAGCAGGCTAGATGAAGCAGAGGTCGAATCAGCCACCTGGAGGACATGGCAGGAAAAAATTCCCAGAAGGAGTAAGAAAATGAAAAAGGATTAGAAAAGTATGAGAAGCAGTTTAGGAACTGCAGGACAACATTAAATGTAATAATATCCATATAATAGAGCTATGTAAAGGAGAAGAAGAGGAACAAGGGATATAAAACCTGTTTGAAAAGTAATAATGGAAAACTTCCATAATGTAATGAGAGCAAAAATTACACAAGTTCAGAAAGCACAGAGGGTCTCAATCAAGAGGAACCCAAAAAGGCCAACTTCAATACACATCATAAAAAATGGCAAATTTCAAAGACAAAGAGAGAATCTTAAAGTCAACAAGGGAGAAACAGGAAATAACATAAAAGGGGCCTCCTATAAGGCTGGCAGTTGACTTTGCAACTGAAACACTATAAGCCAGAAGAGAATGGAAAGAGATACTCTAAGTAAAGAAAAGCTAAGGCCTGCAACCAAGACTACTCTATTCACCAAAGGTTCACAATTAAAATGGAAAGCAAAGTAAGGAGTTTCCCAGAAAAAAGAAGGTTAAAAGAATACACCTTCACCAAACCAGCATTGCAAGCTATGCTAAAGGGACTGCTATAAGATGAAGAAAAAGAATGGGAGAGAGAACACAGGTAAGAAGGGGAAAATGAATAAGTACCTATCAATAATAACCTTAAATATCAATGGATTAAATGCTCCAATCAAAAGACATAGGGTTGCTGAATGGATAAGAAAACAGGACCCACACCCATGCTGCCTACAAGAGACCCACCTCAGAACAAAGGTCCTACACAGACTGAAAGTGAAGGGCTGGAAAAAAATATTCCAAGCAAATGAACAGGGAAAACAAGCCAGGGTAGCAATACTTATATCAGACAAAACAAACTTCAAAACAAAGTCCATAAAAAGAGACAGAGAAGAACACTTCATAACACTCAAGGTAAGAATCTATCAAAAAGACATAAACATTGTGAACTTACATGCACCCAACATAGCAGCACCCAAATATGTATGAAAATCTTGGAGGACTTCAAGAAAGATATAGATAGCAACACATTTATACTACAGGATTTTAAGACCCCATTACCAACAATGGATAGACCTTCCAAAGAAAATATCAACAAGGATAATATGGAACCCAATGACACATTAGATGAAAAGGACTTAACTGATATATACATAGAACCATTCATCCTAAAGAAGCAAAATACACATTGTTTTCAAATGCACATGGAACATTTTCAAATATACACCACATGATAGGTAACGTAACAAACCTCAACAAATTCAAGAAAATTGAAATCATATCAAGCATTTTTCTTAGACTGCAAGGGCCTGAAACTAGAAAACAACCTCAAGGAAAAAAACCCAAAAACACTCAAACTCATGGAGACAGAGTAGCATGCTATTAATCAATGAATTGGTTGATAAAGAGATCAAGGAAAAAATCATAAAGTTTCTGGAAACAAATGTAATTGAACACAGAAATGCCCAAAACTTATAGGACACAACAAAGGCAGTTCTGAGAGAGAACTTCATGGTGAAATGGGCCTACCTAAAAGATAGAAACATCTCAAACAAACAACCTTATCCTACATCTAAAATAACTGGAGAAACAACAACAAACAAAGCCTAGAGCCAGCAGAAGGAAGGAAAGAACCAAGATCAGATCAGAAGTAAAAGACATAGAGACTAAATGAAAAATTCAAAGGATCAATAAATCCAGGATCTTGTTCTTTGAAAAGATAAACAAAATCAAGAAGCCTTTAAGCAGACTCATCAAAAAAAAAAAAAAAAAAAAGACAAGGGACCCAAAGAAATAAAATCAGAAACAAAAGCGGAGAGGTTACCACTGATACCACAGAAATACAAAGTATTATATAAATTGCTATGAACAACTATAAACCAAGAAATTTGAAAACCTGGGTGAAATGGACAAATTCCTGGAAAAATATAAACTTCCAAAAATGAATGAAGAAGAAGGAGAAAGTTTGAACAGGCTGACAACAGCTGGTGAAACTGAAGCAGTAATCAGAAAACTCAGGCCAACGAAAGTCCTGGAACACATGGTTTCACAGAAGAATTCTACAAAACATTTAAAGAGAGCTAATCCCCATCCTTCACAGACTATTCCAAAAAATCCATAAAGGGGAAGAATCACAAACTCTTTTTATAAGGCCAGCAACATCATAATCCCAAAACCAGATAAAGACACAGCAAAGAAAGAAAACTACAGGCCAATATAGCTAATGAACAAAGGCGCTAAAATCCTGAACAAAATATTGGCAAATGGCATCCAGCAACACATTAAAAATATCGTCCACCATAATCAAGTGGGATTCATCCCTGGAATGCAAGGATGGTACAATATTTGCAAATCAATAAACATACTACACCGCATAAACAAAAGGAAAGACAAAAATCACATGATCATATCAATAGATGCAGAAAAAGCATTTGAAAATATCCAGCACCAATTTAGGATAAAAACACTCAGCATAGGTGGAATATGGGGAGCATACCTCAACATAACAAAGGCCATATATGAAAAGCCTACTGCCAACATCGTACTCAACAGGCAAAAACTAAAAACTTTCCCACTAAGATCAGGAACAAGACAAGGATGTCCACTTTCATCACTTCTATTAAACGTTGTATTGGAAGTCCTAGCCACAGCAATCAGATAAGAAAAAATAAATAAAATGCATCCAAATTGGAAAGGAGTAATTGTAAAATTGTTACTGTTGCAGATGATATGACTGTGTACATAGAAAACCCCATAGACTCCACCAAATAACTACTCAAATAATAAGTGAATTTGGGGAAGCAGCGGGATAAAAAGTCAATATTCAGAAATTGAAGGCATTCTTGTACACCAACAATGAAATATCAGAATCAGAAATCAGGGGGAAAATCCTATTTGCCAAAACAACAAGTAAAATAAAAAGCACCTACCAATAAACATTACTGAGGAGGTTAAAGACCTGTACTCAGAAAACTACACAACACTGAAGAAAGACTTTAAGGAAGATACAAATAAATGGAAGCATATGCCATGTTCATGGACTGGAAGAATTAACATCATCAAAATGTCCATAGTACCCAAAACAAGTTATAGGTTCAATGCAATCGCTATTAAATTACCAATGACATATTTCACAAATATAGAATGAACATTTCAAAAATTTATATGGAACCATAAAGAACCCTGAATAGCCACCATAATTTTGAGAAAGAAGAGCAAAGTCAGAGGGATCAAAAACCCAATATCAAACTATACTACAAGGCTACTATAATCAAAATTGTCTGGTATTGGCATAAGAACAGACACATAGGCCAATGGAGCAAAATAGAGAGCCCAGAAATGAACCCATGTCTCTATGATCAATTAGTGTTTGTCAATGTAGGCAAAAGCTTGAAATGGAGTAAAAATAGCATCTTCAACAAACGGCATTGGGAGATCTGGATAGCTACATGAAAAAAAATGAAATTTGACCACCAACTTACACCATACAAAAAAATAAACTCAAGATGAATAAAAGACTTAAATATAAGTCATTACACCGTAAAAGTCCTAGAGGAGAACATAGGCATGAAAATTTCAGATATTACACATAGTAATATTTCCACCAATATGTCCCTGGCAGCAAGGAAAGAATAAACAAAGGAGACTTCATCAAAATAAAAGGTTTCTGCAGGGCTAAAGAAAGCATCAGCAAAATGAATAGGGAACCAACCATATGGGAAAACATATTTGCAAATAATACCTCAGACAAAGGTTTAATCTCCAAAATATATTCAAACTCACATGGCTACAGTCCCAGAAGAAAAACAACCCAATTAAGAAATGGGCAAAGAACCTGAACAGACACTTCTCCAAGGAGGACATACACATGGCCCAGAGACACATGAAAGCTTGTTCGGCATCACTAGCCATCAGAAAGATGCAAATTAAAACCACAGTGAGATACCACTTCACACCCATCAGAATGACCATCATAGCCAAACCAACAAACAAGTGCTGCTGAGGTTGTGGAGGAAAGGGAAGTCTAGTACACTGTTGGTGAGAATGCAGACCGGTGCAGCCACTGTGGAAAACAATATGAAATTTCCTCACAAAACTAAAAATGGAACTGCCTTTTGACTCAGTAATTCCACTGCTGGGATTATACCCTAAGAATCCTGAAACACCAATTCAAAAGAATGTATGTACCTCGATGTTCATAGCAGCACTATTTACAATAGCCAAGTGCTAGAAGCAACCTAAGTACCCATCAGTAAATGAGTAGACTAAAGAACTATGATACATTTATACAATGGAATACTGCACAGCAGGAAGAAAGAAGGAGCTCCTACTGTTCACAACAGCTTGAATGGAACTGGAGAGCATTATGCTAAGTGAAATAAGCCAAGCAGTGAAAGACGGATACCATATGATTTCACCTATAAGTGAAACCTAATCAACAGAACAAACAAGCAAGCAGAACATATCCTGAGACATTGAAATAAAGAACAAACTGACAGTAAGCAGAGGAGAGGTGGGAGGGGATAATGGGGAAAAAGAAGAAGAATAATCAAGGAACATGGAGAAAGGACACATAGACAAAGTCAAAAGGGAGTAGGACTGAGGATAGGATGTGGGGATGGGAGGGGCAGAGGAAGAGTGGTAGAGTAAAATGAACAAAACTGTACTTGAACAATAATTTTAAAAAAATTTTTAATGAATAAAGTCGATAATAAAATACTTAAAAAAAGAAAGAAAATGGGATGGAAATAAAGAATAGAAAAAGTAAAAGATAAAACCCCAAATCTGTTTTTAACTGAATCAGAGGGAAGATGAGATGCTACAATTAGTCTTATTGATCCTGTGGCCTGGTTCTGTAGGACCCTGACATTAAAGATGGCCACAATGCCTGAAAATAATGATGAAAAAAGGGTTTCTCTGGAGGCCAAAATCTGTCATCAAATTGAGTATTATTTTGGTGACTTCAGTTTTCCACAGGACAAATTTTTAAAGAAAAATATCAAACTGGATGAAGTCTGTGTACTTTTAGAAATACTGATAAAATTCAATAGGTTAAACTATCTAAAAATAAACTTTAATATAATAGAAAAAGCATTGAGCAAATCAAAGGCGGAACTCAGGGAAATAAGTGAAGATAAAACTAAAATCAGAAGATCTCCAAACAAACCCCTCCCTGAAGTGACTGATGAGCATAAAATTATATTTAAAAAAATCTGTTTATATTAATGGTTTCCCTGCTATTGCAACCCTTGAAGGGATAAAGGAATGGTTAGAAGGAAGAAGTCAAGTAGTAAATATTCAGATAAGAAGAACATTGTACAAAACATTTAAGGATCAATATTTGTCATGTTTGATAGCACTGGATCTGCCAAAAACTTGTGGAGACCTCTCGACAAAATACAAAGACACAAACCTGCCAGTACTTTTCAAAGATTAATTTGCAAAGAGAGAGAAGGAGGAGGAGGAGGAGGGGAAGATGGAGAAAAATAGAAGCTAAATTATAAAGTAGTCTTGTCTGGGTGGTTCAGTTGGTTGGATCATTTTCCCATACACCAAAATGTTGCAGATTCAGTACCCAGTCAGGGTACATACCTGGGTTGTAGGTTTGAGCCCCAGTCAGGATGTGTATGAGAGGTGGTTGTTGATGTTTCTCTCTCACATTGCTGTTTCTCTCTCTTTCTCCCCCTTTCTCACTCTGCAAAATCAATAAAAACATCCTTGAATGAGTATTAAAAAATAAAATTTAAATTATGATCTAAAGATAAATTATGAGCAAAAATAAAAACAAAAGTTAGCAGAAAATGCTGAAATGAAATTTCTATAAGAAAAAATTGGTTGCTTGCTGAAATTTTCAGGGAACTTAAATGCACATCCTTTCTTCAAATCCTGGTGAAATAAAATGGATAGACTTTGTCACAGGCACAAAAGGAAAAATAATTCTATACAAAGAAAAAGCTAAGAAAGCCTTGGATAAAGCCAAAGATGCAAATAATGGTAACCTACAATTAAGGAACAAAGAAGTGACACAGGAAGTACTAGATGGAGATGTGGAAAAAGAAGCATTGAAAAAACCATAGAAGATCAACAAGAATCTTAAAGAAATGGAAGGCAAAAAGTCATAGGTTTAAAGGAATAAGGAAAGGGAAATAAAGCTACTAAAGCTGCTAAAGTACAGTTACAGGACAAAAATAAATAAATTCGATAGTAGTGATAAATGGATGAAAATGGTACATCAGCACCAGTACAAGGGGTAAGGGAATAAACAGATGAAAACAAACCTGAATCAAAACAGCAGAAAACAGAAAATGGGGCCAGAGACCGGCAGTTTAGTAAACAAAATGTTTATTCATTTTAATTAGGTTTTCAGCTGCTTTTGTCTTTGGAGGCTTTTAAAAAGAAAACTGAATTAGATCCACTTCAACGTCCACCTGTAAGAAAGTGAAAACTTTTTGTTCTTTAAGTTGTCTTTTTTTGCTACCTAGATTAG
Organism: Mormoops blainvillei; assembly: GCA_004026545.1. Taxonomy (NCBI): domain Eukaryota; kingdom Metazoa; phylum Chordata; class Mammalia; order Chiroptera; family Mormoopidae; genus Mormoops; species Mormoops blainvillei. The sequence continues at coordinate 26,046 of PVJD01005975.1, forward strand.
GATTTATTTTTGATGTACAATTCCACAGTATTTCAGGTGATTCAAATATCAAAGAAAGATTCTTGTACTAAATTGCCTTTGTAATGTGAGAATGTATTAGTACAAACTAATAAAATATATACTATAAAGAAGAGCAAAAAAATGAGTCTTGGTAAAGCCAGAGCCAAAATTACGGGTATAGGTACCTAAAAGAAAAGCCTTCCACATTCTGTGTTAATGTATGAATGTTGACCCCAATATATTGATGACAACATATCTACTCACCATCAGCTGAACCTGGCAGCTGACATGACTCAAACATGCCCAACATCTTACATCTTCAGGCAAATTTGAACATGGCAATTTTTTTTAATTTAATTTTAAAACGACACTGGTAAAAGCTAGTATTATTTTATTTTTAGTTTATAACTCCTCTTTTGTTTCCATTACGATTTAAAACACAATGTATGAAATGATAATTATAAGTTAAGGAGCACACAGTGAAAAACATGAAATCTGACAATAACAACATCAAGGGATATACAGAGTTGGATAGGAATGGACCTAATGTACATATATTACTGATGCTAAGCTGTTATCAATTCATTTAAGATAGTAACTGTAATTCCATTCCCATGGTAACCATTAAGAAAATAGATTTTAGCTCTGGCTGGCCTGGCTCTGTGGATTGAGTACCAGACTGTGAAGCAGAGGGCTGCTGGTTCGGTTCCCAGTCAGGGCACATACCTGGGTTGTAGGCCGGGTCCCCAGTGGGGGTGCACAAGGGGCAACCACACATCGATGTCCTCTCCCTCTATCCTTCCCTTTCCTCTCTCTAAAAAAATAGATAAAATCTTTAAAATAAAGAAATTTTTAAAAGAAAATAGATTTTAAACTATACCGAAAATAAAATGAAAAGCGAATCAAAATTGTTCACTAGGAAAAAAAATCAAAAACAAAAGAATGCACTATTGGAGGAAATGAGAAGGAAAAAAGATGTAAGACCTATAAAAAACAAATAGCAAAACGGCAGAAGTAAGTCCTGCCTCATCAGTTTAAACCAATGGGTCAAAAAAGAAATCATTAAGAAAATTAGAAAATACCTTGAGACAAATGAAAATGAAAACATATCATACTAAAACTTATGGGATGTACTTAAAGCAGTACTCAGAAAAAAATCAATAGTTGTAAACACCTACATTAAACTCACCAAGAGTTGACAGGGTGTATTTTTTTTAAATACCCAACTACATAATGCCAGAGTATTTTTAGACCCAAAGACAATAATTTGAAAGTATAAGGATAGAAAAGATATTCCATGCAAATAGTAGCCAAAAGAGATCTGGGGTGGTTGTATGAATACCACATACAATAGATTTTAAGTTAAAGACAAAGGACATTATATATTGATAAAAATGTCAGTTAATCAAAACTATATAACAATTACACAGATCTACACACCAAACAAAAGAACCCCAAAATACATGGAGCAAAAAAAAACTGACCAAATTAAAGGGAGAAATAAATAGTTCTACAGTAATAGGTGGAGATTTCAATACATTCCAGTTTCAGTAATGGATAGAACATATAGACAAAAGATCAATAAGGAATTGGAGAACTTGAACAACAATATAAACCAACTAGACTTAGAAAATATACAGAACACTGACCAGCAGCAGAACACACATTCTTCTCAAGTGCACATGGAATATCCCCTAGAATACTCCATGTCATGTCTTTAACCAATGAATTGAAAAAGACTGAAATCATTATAGTATCTTCTCTAACAACAATGGAGTAAAACTGGAAATAAATAACAGAGGAAAACTGGAAAATTACAAATATATGAAAAAAAATTTTAAAACATTCTATTAAACAACCAAAGAGTAAAATAATAAATCACTAAGGAAATTAGAAAATACCTTGAGGTAAATGAAAATGAAAACACACCTTACTAAAACATATGGGATGTAGTAAAAGCAGTTTTGGAGAAAATTTATAGCTGTAAACACCTATGTTAAAAAAAGAAGGAAGATAAATCAACAATCTAACTTTATATCTTAAGGAAATAGGAAAAGAAGAACAAAATAAGCCTAAATCCAGAAAAAGGAAAGAAATAACAAAGATTAGAGTAAGGATGAACAAAATATAACATAGAGAAACAATAGAGAGAATCAAGGAAATTAAAAGTTGGTTCTTTTAAAAGATCAAAATAATTGACAAACATTTAACTAGGCTAAGAAAAATGCAAGAAGATGAAAATATCAAGTCATAAAGAAAGTGGAATCATTACTTACCTTACAGAAATTAAAATTATTATAAGAGAATATTATGAACAATTACATGTCAACAAGTTGAAATAATCTAGACAAAATTCCTAGAAACCCACAAATTACCAAAATTGACTTAAGAAATAGGTAATCTCACCCGATTTAGAAATTTGTTCTTAGGGTACAGAAGAGAATCGGCCCTTTTTCCACACACATATGGAATAACCATTCTTAAGAAACACAAGAGAAGTAAAGTTTGATGTTGGTCATTAGAAGCAGGGACACATCAACAGCATATCGTGAACTGGACATCAATAAGTAAGGGAATCAGATCCCTGAGGCCTTGGTCATGTAACAGGCCAGTTCTAGATGCTGAACCCATCATCTTTGGTCTCATGTAACAGAGTATGTATTTGTTACTGATGTTCCTTCCATCAGGTGTCCTCATCTAGTGTCCTTTGACCTGCTCCAAAAATTATCTCAGTACCTTCTGGAGAAAGCATAAACTACACATCCAATCCACCCAATGACAAGACTATTCAGTCTACTTCTGAAATACATGTCCAATAGGTTCTTTTTCTCCCCATCTTCGCTGCCCACAACCACCACCACCAAAAATATTTATGTCTAGACTAGTTCAGAAGCATCCTAAGTGCTGCCATTTATCCATCCATCCCCACCCTACCTCCAGTTCAGTCTCCACTCATCACACCGAGTAATCTTTTTAAAAATGAATAAAATCTAATTATGTCATTCTCCTGCTAGACACCTTTTCTCTTACTGCCAAAATAATTCAGAATTCTTCACACAGCTTGCAAGCCCTATGTGGTCTGACACTCTCCAGTTTATTGCCCTCCTCTATTTTTCTGTGATGTACTGTGCATGTTGCTGTCTTTTCATTCCTGTTCACCCCAGGATATTCACAATCTTCACATGTGCTCTCCCATTCATCTGAGTTTTCATCCTGCCCACAAGCCCCCACCTCTGCCCTTACCTGGTTGAGTCCTTCAGGTCCCAGGTGGAAAGGGCACTTACCTTGGAAGAGTTCTGCAAACTCTCTCCTTACCAGCCGAAGTATCCTCCTGTCCAATGACCTGTTTTTCCTTGGTAACATTCAGCGCAGTTGTAACTAAATTATGTGTAATTATTTATTTGATTTATCTCTCTCCGACTTCACTATACACTCCACAAATAAGGATAGGGACTAGAGGGAACTGCAGGCTTCTGTTTATTCACTCCTTAATACAGCATTTGGCACATAGTAGATGCCTCATAGATAGCTGTTGAATGAATAAACAGGTGAGTTAAAATTATTTTTCTCCTCTCTAGAAGAAGTCTTTTATTTGTAGCTGAATACTACTTTTGCAAGTTAGTTTTTTATTTTATATTTAAGCTGCTTAAAAATATTAATTAGGACAAATGAAGGCATATAGCACAATGCATAAAGGTAGAAAACCCATTTAACCTGAAGAAGAACCCTTTAAAATAGGATTTTTTTAATTCTATGCACTAGTGAATCTGCTCTAATTACAACTTAGCAGACAAAGTAGGAAGTAATTCTGATGCAAGTATTTTTAATAAATAACTCATTTAAAAAAATTTTAAACCCTGGTGGCAATATTTTTGAAATTCAGAGCACAACTACATCATTAACACAAGACTGTATCACAAAATCCATAATAATATGAGGCGTGATCTTTAATATTTCAAGGCTCTAGCTATATATCATTCTGATAAATCACTCTTACCATGCTACACATTTAAAGCAAAGTGGAAAGTTTCCATAGCAATGACTTTTTACTAAAAGTACATAAACATTGCACCTGCCTAACTGCAACTGTCCTTCCATGATGCACTTTTTTCTGGCTCAGTCAGGCTATAACTATGCATTAGCCCTAAGCTAGAATTTAATAAGACTTTGCAGTGATAATCTTCCAGAGTAGCAATGCTTAGTGTGTGGGCAGACAGCCAGGACAGCTCCAGGGCTGAGCATGAGCCCACTGTGCCATCCATGACCTTTGTAGCATCTGCTCTTTAATCACATTACATCATATTGAGGTCTGAGAGTCACCCTGAAGTCATGAAGTAGGAGTTGCAGGTCCTAGTCTCTCTGTATGTTAAAAAAAAAAAAAAAGTAAACTTCAGGAGATTAAAGTGCCTTGCCCAAAGTCTTATAATGCCAAACCCCAGTTAGGAATTAGTGGAAAAGGGGAGCAACTTTCCAACTTGCTCACTAATTAAATGGCTTTACAATGAGTGCCTACTCTTGCCAGGTACAGTTCTAGGCTCTCAGGTTACATCAGTTTTTTTTTGTTTTTTTTTTAAGACAATGATGTCAGCTTTCATTGAATTTATATTCTGGTAGAAAAATATACAGATTATAATTTTAAATAGGATGGTCAAGCTAGTCATCCTTGAGAAGGAAACATCTGAGTAAAGATTTGAAAGAGGTGTCGGAATTAGCCATATGAATATTTCCAGGACACACAGCCAAGCAGAGAGAAAAAACAATGCAGAACTGGAAGGTACCAGTCCAGACATAACTAATTTTTTTTTGTGGGTGTAGAGTGGGGAGTATGGGCTATGAAGATAATGAAAAGAGAATCCATTAAACACATATTTTAGAAATAAAACTGATTTGTCTCATTGATTAATTAGATGGATGAGTTGTGCTTTCTCCAGAAGGTGCTGACGTGATTTTCGGAGCAGGCTCAAAAGACACTGGGTGAGGACACTTGATAGAACATTAGTAACAAGTCCAGCCCAGACTGATGTTGAGCAGTTTTGGTGTCTGAGACAAAGAATGAGGAGGCCATTGCAACTAGAGCGAGGGAGGGAGATATCCATAACAGAGACAAAGGGGCAATGGAGGTAAGGCTGTGGATCCAGGTGGGTCACTGGAAGGACAGTGGCTTTTACTCTGAGGGAGATGAGGAGTCAGTAGGGAGTTTTCAAAGAAAAACACTATTTTCTCTTGGTTTCAACAAGGCTGTTAGATTGATAACAGTGTGTCCAGAGTAAGGATGGAGCAGGAAAGCCAGTATACTATTATAGTTATCTAGTCTTGAGATGGTGGTGGCTTGAACCAAGGTGTTGGCAATGGAGGTAGTGAGAAGTGACTAGAATCTGAATGTACTGTGGAGACAGAACTAGTGGAATATGCTGAGGGGTTGGGTACATTAGTATAAAATAAAAAAAGGAATTAGGGATAGCCCTAAAATTTTTGTCCTGAGCAAACTAGAAGCAGCATGCCAAGCACAAAAGGGATAAAACTACATGGACAAATATGGAGAGGAGAAACAGAGGATTGGTTCCAGACAAGTGGAGTGTAAGTTATTCACCAAGGAGAGGATGTTGAAAAGGTTGTTGGCTGTACAAGTCTGGACTTAAGCAGATATTCATTGGCTGAGATATGACCCCTTGGTATGGTGCTCATCCCAGCTTAAGGTGCTTCCTACAGCTGTAGCTTGGACTTCAGAATGAGAAACATTGTGATGATGACAAATTCTAAGTACTCACCTGTTGCCCTCAAATACGCATGGGTCTCATCACCAAGAAAAATAACCAGTTACCCTGCATTTTTACCTAAAGGGACTCTCAATTAAAGAGCATCTTGTCTGATTTCATATGCTAGAAAACCTAGTACAGAACTTCAGACACAGTGTGAGATGAAACTTTATAAATTGATTTTGGTACCATTGAATATAGTACCATTTCTCTAATTTCTACAGTTTTTTAAATAACTTTTTTCTGCATTATCAGAAGAACGTTATTTTGTTTTTTATATCCTTGCTGGAGGATTTTCTAAAAACCTGGGGAAAATCACAAGTAGCTGAGTGATCCAAAAGAGCCACACTCAATGTATCTAAATAATCTTGTACTTGGTTAATAAAGAATCGATGGTTGTAGAATTATATTTTAAAACTTTTCTTCTAAATGTGACATATGCATCCCAATGTATCAGCATAATCTGTGCTGAAAACATTTCAATGAATGACAAGTTGATTGGCCCCAATTTGAAGGTCACAGTGTACAAAACCATAATTTTGGGGGTGGTCAGCATTATGACAGATTCTATATTCTGCTCATCCATGAAACAGATTTGAATTGTTTATGGAATTTTCACAGTCTGTGAATTTTTTTCAGCAAAGAAAATTGACCAGATAGGAGTTGGAGGAAAATAAAGAATTGAATTAAAAACTGTTGGACAACTGTCAGCCAGACATTGTTTGAGTGAATATGGTGAGGCAAGGGGTTGATTAATAATCATTGTTTTTACAATCAAATGAACAGCATGATGTACCATATTTTGCCATGTATAATGCACACTTTTTTGCCCAGTTTTTTGAGGGAAAAATAAGGATGTGCATTGTTCATTGGTATAATGAATACATACCACGGGCATAATAATCCCATGTATAATGTGCACAAAAATGTGGTGTGTGTGTTATAGATGGCAAAATATGGTAGATGAAAAGAACATCAGCTTTCCAAGTGGAGAGTCCTAGTACAATTCCAAGCTTTGTGACTTACTGTGAGATGTACAACAAAGTATGTGGCCCCTCTGATCTCTTTTAGTACATCCATAAAAGGAGGATACAATACATATTTTTTAAGTTTTGAGAACTTAGAACTAGGTTTTAAGAATTGAACTAGATTTCATTTGAATACACACACACACACACACACCCTGGCTTAATTCTCATTTCACTCTACTGCAAATAATATATTCGGGAGACTCCAATATGACTTGGAAGGTATGTGAGCCATTTAGTAAGGTACAAACGTCAGTTTAGACAACCAGGAAAAAAACACGGGTCATTTCTGCTGAGATGCCATGCAGGGTCTTATTCATTCAACAGCTTAGAGACTAGAAAGGATAAATGGAGCCCAGCATAGGTCTCTCTCTTATGTCCACTAGATAACATCAGTCACATTGGGACCCTCTCCTGTGGTTTCCTCATTTGTTTTAATGTATTTATGTCAAAAGCTGTGGCCTTGTTGGTTAAAAGCCACCACAAGAAATTCTAATGGAAAACCAGAAATGGTAGTGAAAACTTATCTTAATTATTTGGGGAGTGGAGAGCATAAAGGGCCTTTTAAAGAATTTGTCAAGTGTTTTATTGAAATCCTTCTTGCCCCATATTAACAAGAAGCAAGAGGTCTGCTCGGCAAACTGCTGGCCCATAGGAATTTGAATCCCTTTGTTATTTCCATTTTCTTCAACCTACTGTGAATAACTATAAGGATGAGAGTTACTTCCAGATCTTAGATCCCAAATAAAAAGCCCAGAAAAATGGATGGCATATGGAGGTTGGGAATTAAGCACTTAAGGTGATATTGTAACATGAATAAAAACACTGGAGAAAGAAAAAAGGTAGGCCAAAAATGAAGGAAACTTGGCTTTCCAATTTGATATCACAGGATCTTTTATTTATTAATTGTATTTTTTCATTACCATATATCCCACTACCCACTTCCACTCATAATCACCACACTGTTGTCCATGTCCATAAGTCCTTTTCCCTTTTTGCTTGACCCTCCACCCCCTAACCACCCTCTACACCTGTCATCCTGCTTTCTATGAATCTATCTCTATATCGCTTGAGTGTTCGGTTTGTTTATTATATTCCACGCATGAGTAAAATCCTATGATATTTGTCTTTCTCTGACTGGCTTATTTCACTTACTAAAACATTCTCCAGGTCCATCCATGCTTTTATGAAGGGTAAAATTTACTTCTTTTTTATAGCTGAATAGTATTTCACTGTGCAAATGTCCCATAGTTGTTTTATTTACTCATCTACTGATGGACACTTTGGCTGCTTCCATAACTTGACAATTATAAATAACACTTCAATGAACATAGGGGTGCTTATGTTCTTTCAGATTAGTGTTTTGTGTTTCTTCAGATAAATTCCCAGAAATGGAATTGCTGTGTCATTGCAGTCCATTTTTAATTTTTTGAGGCATCTCCATACTGCTTTCCACAGTGGCTGCACCAATCTGCATTCCCACCAACGGTGTAAAATGGAACAGAATAGAGAGTCCAGAAATAAGCCCACACCTTTAGAGTCAATAAATAATTGACAGAAGAAGCAAGCACATACTATGGGCTAAATATAGTTTATTCAATAAATGGTGTTGAGAAAATTGAACAGATGCTTGCAGAAAAATAAAACTAGACCAACTTACAACACATACAAGAATAAATTCAAAATGGACTAAAGAGTTAAATGTTAAGCCCAAAACCATAAAATTCCTAGAAGAAAACATAGGCAGTAAACTCTCAGATATTGCTCACAGTAATATTTTTTCTGATATATCTCTTCAGGCAGGGAAAACAAAAGAAAAAATTTAAAAATGGGATCACATCAAGCTAAAAAGTTTTTGCACAGCAAAGGAAAACATCAACAAAATAAAAAGACAACCCACTGAATGAGGGAACATTTGCCAACACATCTGATAAGGGGTTAATATCCAAAATTTATAAAGAACTTAAAAACTTAACACCAAAAACACCCAAACAACACGATTTTAAAAAATGGGCAAAGGGCCTGAATAAACACTTCCCCAAAGAGGACGTGCAGATGGCCAATAGACATAAGAAAAGGTGCTCAACATCACTAATCATCAGAGAAATGCAAATTAAAACCACAATGAGATATCATCTCACACCTGTCAGAATGGCTATCCCCAATAATTTAACAAAAAACAAGTGCTGGCAAGGGTGTGGAGAAAAGGGAACTCTTGCACTGTGGGTGGGAATGCACACTGGTGCAGCCACTGTGGAAAGCAGTACAGAGATATCTCAAAAAAATAAAAAATGGATCCGTCTTTTGACCCAGCAAGCCAACTTCTTGGAATATGAGGTTTGACTAGAAAGTATCCAGCCATGTAATATGAAAAATGGAGACTATTGAAGAAGATACAAGACACAAGAAACACTGTACATAGGACAATGACACCTCAGTCCCCTTCAAAGGAGTCACCTTGGGATCTCACGCAGTTCTCCCAATCACCATCAGCTGCCCCATTGTATTTTCCTGAATCTCATTGAAGGCCCGAATTCTCTTCCCTTTCGAAAGTGATTTTAGTTTTGGGGAAAGCCAGAAGCTGCCAGGTACCAGATCCGGGTGTAGGGGGCTGAGAAACCTGGGTGATTTGATGTTTCAACAAAAAACTCTGCATGATATGTGATGCATAAGGGGGCACATTGTCATGATGAAACTGCCGATCTCCAGTTGCCCACAACTGTGGCCTTCTGAATCATCTGAATAGTTTCCATGGGGGAACATTCAAGCTTAATGCAAAATGTGATGCAGGTTCATTGCTCTACGCACTCATTTTGAGTGTGACAGCCACAGAGAACACACCATCACTCGACTGCTTCTACCGCCCCCACTAACTAGTACAGTGAGTTATTGTTCATACATTCACATTCCAGTCCACTCCCCTTGTCTACCGGATTATAATGATATTACACAAACCATTCTCATTATATTAAAAATGGCTGGGCTTTTTCAGGACAGGACTTATAAATCTGGAGGAAAGCAAAACACTAATTCACAAGCACATAAGCACCCCTATTTTCACTGCAGCATTACTTACAATTGTCAAGATATGGAAACAACCCAAATGTCTATCAGTAGATGAGTAGATAAAACAACTATGGGATATTTACACAATGGAATACTGCTCAGCTGAAAAAAAGAAGAAAATTCTACCTTTTGCAATGGTATGGATGGATCTGAAGAACATCATGCTAAGCAAAATAGGCCAGTCAGGGAAAAACAAATACCATATGATTTCATTCATATGTCAAATCTAATGGACAAACTGAGACAACTAGGAAAACAGATACAGACCCATAGAGAGCAGGATGACAACTAAGGGATAGATGGTAAGTTAGAGGGTGGAGGGGTTAAGTATAGAGGAAAAAGGAGTCATGAACAACAGTGTGGTGACTGCTAGGAGACAGGGGGCTATAAGAAGACTAAATGGCAATGGAAAGAAAGAAAGGAGAGGAAGGAAGGAAGGAAGGAAGGAAGGAAGGAAGGAAGGAAGGAAGGAAGGAAGGAAGGAAGGAAGGAAAGAAGGAAGGAAGGAGGGAAGGAAGGAAGGAAGGAAAGAAGGAAGGAAGGAAGGAAGGAAGGAAGGAAGGAAGGAAGGAAGGAAGGGAAGGAAGGAAGAAAGGAAGAGAAGGAAGGAAGAGAAGGAACGGAAGAAAGAGCCTGGTCTTCATGTGGAAAGACCCCTGCCGAAGGTAAACAACCTCAAGTAGCCTCCTGTCTAGAAGAGGAAAGGATGGGTCACCTCTGCAATGTGACTTAGAGGAAATTTTTGTCCTTGGTGCACCTTTTTGGCATCATCTTTTCCCATTTTTTTGTTCTAAGAAGCTTAAGGGTCAAAGGCAAGATTAGGTTTAGAATGAGAAAAAAGAATCACATTTAGGAGAGGTTTCTACCGGAGAGAAATGTAAACCTTATAATTCTCATGTACTTCAGGCTAGCTCCTGTGGACTCTATCTCCATGTGGAACAACCTATGAGGAGTGGGGGAGAGGCCGTCAGAATCAGCTGGGGGCTATCTCTTAGCAAGAAAGGGGATCTGTACTTTGCACCGAGCAAGCTGACCACTCACTCATTTCTGGGTTTCCCATATCTTCTACCAAAAACATATTTTAACATCACAAAACTACAATAAATACCATAAAAATGAAGAAGAGCTAAAACACTTCAAACCTAATGTCTAGTTACTTTAGGTTACTTATTCCACTAATCACTCTCCAAATTTTTCAGATTAGCACTTCTCCCTCTGCTTCTGAGGTTTGAACCAGTCAGTAAATAAATGCCATGCATATAGCTCATTGTGTAATATCCTGTTATCATTGGATTCTGGAGCAGATGCATCCTATCGCATAATATTAGCACATCTCTTACTCTGAATCAGTTGAAAGCAGCAAATATTTGCTTTTGTTTTTTCTCTTTAAGCAAATCATGAAAATTATTTTTTTTACTTTAAAGATGTACAAAATGTGTATATACCCACAGAGAATAGAGACCAGTGTCTCAAAGATACATTTGTATGCTTGTGTTCATAGCAACACTATTCACAATAGCCAAAAGCTGGAAACAACCCACATTCCCAACAAAAAATGTGGTATATCCATACAATGGAATATTATTCAGCCTTAAAAAGGAAGAAGATTCTGACACATGCTACGACATGAACATTGAGGACATTATACTCAGTAAAATAAGCCAGTCACAAGAAGACAAATAATGTGTGATTCCAGTTATAGGAAGTATCTAGAGTAGTCAAAGACAAAACGTATAATGGTGTTTGCCAGAAGCTAGGGGGAGAATGCAGAATTATTGTTTAATGGATATAGTATTTCAGTTTTGCAGATAAAAAGTTCTGGATATTCATTGCACAGCAATGTGAATCTACTTAACATTAGTGAACTGTGCACTTAATAATGGTTAAAATGGTAAATGTTTATTTTGTGTATTTTACCACAATTATAAGTAAATAAATAAATAAAGTACATGCTACTATTCTATTAGATGAAAAAGACTTTGAGAAAGAAGCGAAATTTCTGCAGCTCATCCTTGACAGAGAGCAGGATTGGGATCTGGGAGTCTTGGGAAGGGATTTAGGGGCAAAGGAAGCAGCATTCAGAATTTCTATCAGAATCCACTGGGACACTCCCAGTGGATTCCAACATACTGATGAATGATGCTAGGAATAATGTGAGCACATTTACAGCAGAATTTGGGGTAGGTCTAGAAGGTGGGAGGCTGGAGAAAGTGAGGGTCTGAAGACAAGAGGACAGCTTTTGGTACAGATGAATGTGAAGGATTTGAAGAGAGAGGGGACACTGTCAAGGCAGCAAGTGGAAAAAAAATCGGTAGCTTAGTGAAGGATTGACTGCAGGGGAGCCATGCTAGAAATGGGGAAGCCACTGAGGAATTAGTTATGATTATTAGTCTTGGTACACAAGTATTTCCTTGCCATTAAATTGATCTTACCACAATGTCACAGTATTTACCCTGCCCTACAATAAAATGGTTCAGTATTTTGCAGTAATAAGTCTCCAAGGAAACTCCAATATTCAAGTCCTAGATGCAAAAGGAAAATATAGAAGAAAGAATGACTTAAAAGAGAAAAAAACAGAGGAGAAATATAAAGACTAACATATCAGTCCAGTGATCTGTATTAGAAAACTAGAATTCCTTTCTTTCAAAAAATAGCTGGACTAGTTAACTCTAACAAAAAGTAGTTTTTAACATTTCACACATTGATGAGTATTTCTTCCTAAGACTATTAAATCACCAAAAACTGTCATAGGACAGAAGAGCATGCACAAAAGAAAAGGACAGAAGAAGGAAAGTACCAAACATCCTTTGAACAGTAAGGGTCCTGTTCCCTTTGGAGTGTAGGGCATGAGTGAGTTAGAAGAAGATGTGTACATGTGTGTGTGCATGTATGTGGGTGCATGCATATGCACACAGCAAGAAACATAGGAGAGAACCAAATGGACTGGAGGAGATGATGCTGGCTTACACACAGACTTTATTATCAAAGATGTTTGCTGGCAAAAAATGAGCTCATGAAAGATCACGAATGTGGCTAAAAAGAAACCTATATTTAAACTCCAGTTCCAGATACATTTTTGTGCCCTGCACAAGCAACTTTGGCTTATAAAGTTTAAATAAATACATGCCTAAAACCAGATGAACACATTTAATGGAAATGTTCAGAGGATTAGAAATAGTATTGTAGAGTGCCTGGAATAATACCCGACATATAATAGGTACTGAAAAAAATAACAGTATAATGAAAATTTGACTGCATTATTTATATATGTTTATACATATAATATTATTGTTTTAAGCACCTTTACCTCAACATACATTTACATGTCAAGTGCTAGGTACTAAAGGGGTATGGCAGGGTCTCTACCCTTAATACCAAATGTAGGCTGATTTATTTATATAACTCTCCAGAAGTTCATTTGTTGATAACAAGGTCAAATGCACAGGGGACAATCCAGTTGGTGGAAGATGGGAGAACCCTGGTAACCACTCACCACAGCACCCAGGCCAGGGGCTAGTCAGCCTGTGAAGTGCAGCACTTCCCCCTCCTTGAAATAGGACTTGATGACCAAGAGGTCTTGTTTCCAGTCAGAGATGAGACCCCCATGCTACTCAGCCACAATACTTCAGAAAGTGGGAAAGGAGGGAAAAGAGCAGCACGAAAAACTGTGTCAGTAGATGAGGTCAGAGGTGGCTAGCTGACCAAGGGAGGAAGGACATCTACTGCTCTCCCTTTGCAGGCACAAGTGATACCCAAACCCACAGACAGTCCTAGCAAATGCAAAAATCCAGAGCACTGAAGGTGCTATTGTCAGAACAAGTTTCAATAAGAAGAATGAGTGAGTCTCCCTACTCCCACAGGGCAGCCCACATCACCACTTTGATCTGCTGCAAACAGATGTTCAAAAACCTCCAGTGCTCTCCAACATGAACCATTTTCCATGCAGCCGACAGTGCTCATGCCCCTCAACTGCATATGATCATGCTCATCATGTCAGATGCCCCCACCTTGATCAGGCAAGGTAGAACATAGACATAGAATATAACATGTAATGTCACATGGTGCTTCTCAGGGAACATTAACATTAGGTGGCTTGTCAAGGGAAGTCATGTAAGGATGGTGAGGCTTTGACTAAGCCTCAGCAGAAAAGTACACTGACAAGGGAGAGAAATGGAGGTGCCACAGGAATACTAGTGGGTTTATGTGGAGGAGTTGGGAGAGAAGAACAAGTCAGGAGTCAGTTCTCAAAGTGACGGACTAGTGACGGACTCACTCTGTAGACAGTGGGTTCTTTTCTGAGTTAAGTATTATCACATACAAAATTGAATTGAAGGAATACTCATTGTCAGTTTTAACTCAAGGGACCTCGGTGGAATTCTTCTTATCTTCCTTGCCCTCCCCACTTCATATGCTCTTCTGTTAAGTTCATATCTTCATTAATAACACCACCACCCACCAGTTACCCTACATAGAAACTTGGAAGTCACCTTGAACTTTTCCTTCGTCCTGGTCTTGATATCTATGCAGACACTAAGTCCTGTCTATATTGCCTTCTCTAAATATTTCTCAAAATCCTCTCCTCTTCATCCTGCTAGTATCTCTATAATTCAGGCCCTCATTACTTCTTGATCATCTAGCCTCACATTTAATGCCCTTCATTTTACCCTCTGCATTGACACTGATGGCTCTCAAATTCAAATGAAACCATGCTACCACCTATCACACTAATTTATTGGCTCCCATTGTTTTCATAACGAAGTCCTTGGCTTATCACATGAGTCCCTTCATGATCTAGTGCTCATCTATCATACCCTGTTCTAAATCACTTGTTCTCTGACCTTATCAAACTACCTGATATTCCTTTTCCAGGCTGTTTCACACTTCAGGTCTTTGCATATGCTGTTTCAACTTCAACAGACCAGACTGTTTTGCACCCCAGTACCTTTGCATGTGTTGTTCCATCTTCTTGGACCACCATCCTGTTTTCTGCATGTCCTTCACCCACCTAGTATTTACTTATTCCTGTCTTACAGACAGGAGTTCACGCACAAGCATCACCTCTTATATGAAACTCCTTGGGCAGCTCAAGCTGATGTTAGAACTCCTCTTTGCTCTCTCCATGCTGTACTCTGCTACCTTCATTATAGCACACATAACACTGGGTAAACTGGGGACTTAGATGTTCGTTTCTCTCTACTGCATCATTTTATGCAGCCCTGTGTCCCCAACACCTATCAGAGTGCTGGTTTCATGGCAGATTTTTAATAATTGTGTGCCATTTAATATATGAAGAACATACACGAATGATAAAAATCTGTGCCAGACAGAGAGAAGGCTTGGAACTCTCAAGGTCTTATAACCTAAGCATCCCTCTAAATGGAAACTTCCAAAGGCAAAATGGAGCCATAACCTAGAAAGAAGTTTCACTGAGGCCCAGGTGACTTGGCCTGATATGTACAACCACTTATAGGGTCAGATTATAAAAATAGAAATATTTATGTGCCCACATATATGTGAGTTTTTTATTCTGATTGTACTCTGTCTTACTGGGTTTAGCATGACCCCTGAATATTACAGTTTGGCATATATGCAGGAACTAAAGTTATCTTGCAGGTACCCCAACATGTCTGCTCAGTATCATCTGGCCAAATTGGTACCCCACTGAGCCTTCTCTCTCACCTCTGTCACCAAATGCCTTTCCTGTCCTTGGATGTGGCAGTATATCAGAATGTCAAGACAGATCTCCTACGAAGCAGGGCTTTGAGTCATCCTACTGTTTTACAGGGCCAAAGGACTCCCTGAATCACCTCAGATATTTCCAAATTAACCCAGAAAGACAAGTGGAGGGCAAGCATAACAGAAATATGCACCTGTAAAAATAGCCCTGTAATCACAACCGCTCATGAGCTAGGTGAGAGCAGCAACAGATTGCTACATCTGTCTAATTTTCCAGTCTCTGAGGTTGTACTTCTATGCTCCCCTTCCATCTCTTTTTCTAGAACATGGTTTTGGCAGGCAGTAAGTCCCTTGGAATTAACAGTATCCTTCAAAGTCATTCCAGAGTGATACAGCAATCAAGGCCAACCCACATGCTACCCAGAATCAGACACCAAGAGTAATAAACATGAGTCATGCCCAAACTACATCAGTAACCTTGTCAGAATGTTTCTGCATTTGAACAAAGTACATGAGTTGATCAATATTCCTTTTCAAAACTATTTATTTATTTATATAGAGAGGGGAAGGGAGGGAGAAATAAAGGGAGAGAAACGTCATTGGTTGCCTCTAGCACGTGCTCCGACAGGAACTGAACCCAAAACACAGGCATGTGCCCTGACTGGGAATCGAACAACTGACCTTTGCTTTGCAGGACAATGCCTAACCAACTGAGCCACACTGGTTGGAGCAGATCAATGTCCTTTTTGATGTAAAGACTGAAGAAATTGGGCTCAGATGAAAGTGAAAAGATATTTAGGCAATGTTATCTTCTGATTGTCAGCCACATGACTGGGCACAGTCAGACCATGCTGTCTTAATTCCTGCCACCTGCCTGCCACTAGGGAACCACCTATGGCCAATCAGTTTCCTTAGTTAGAAAAGTGTCTGGAAATTTGGATTAACATTGACTAAAGCTGATCTTCCAAATAGGTGGTCCCCAGAACATACTACCAGTACCCCAGCAGTTATTAATGTTTGTAAAGATTTTATAGTGATTTTAAAAATGTAAAACACAATGTTTTCAAAATCATTCAAGCTTCTTTTTGAACTCCCTTTTGATAGCATCTTGTATAAATTTCCTGAGTACAGTATTAAAAGAGATTATACTTTAAAGTTTTATACAAGTGAAATATCTAATATATTTCTCCATAGTTAATTTTTTATCATACAGGATAAAGGAAATGTCCCTAATTTTTTCACCAAGCCCATGTTGATATCCCCAGGCCCCATTCAGGTGACCCCAGCATTCCATACAAACATTATCACCTTCTATGAGTAGCAAGAGTGAGCAAATTTAAGAAACAACATGCTAAGAAAATTGGACATAAGCTATCAAACAATTTTTGAGCACTTCCTAAACATTATTCTCAGCTCTGTAGAAGAATATTATATTGATAAAGTTATCTCTGACCTCACAGAGCTTTCCATCTAATGAGAAAGATAAAAAACTAACTCTAATGCCTAGCAGGGTGGAAGGGGTGGAGCACACTTACAGAGCACTGAATATATGCCAGGAGCTTAATCTTCATTTCAATAATCCCCACAACAGCCTGCTAATGAGATATTATCACCCTTCCAAAGGTAGGAAAATTGAGGCTCAGAGAGGTTATTTGACTTGCCCAAGGTCACACACAGTAAATCACTGATCATATATAAGCCCAGGTCTGTCAGTCTCTATATAGCCCATGTTCTTTCTCTAAACTAAACCATGTTCCTTCTCAATAAAAGTAGTAACATGCTGGGGTGACTAAGCAAGAAGGAGTTGAGGATGCTGGTGTAGGTATCAGAAAGGGCTTCATGGAGGAGGAGACATTTGAGCTGAAACTTGAAGGAGTATAAGTTAAATAGGGAATTCATGGGAAAGGAAATATCAGAGTAAAGAAACTAAAGGAGTATGAGCTTCTTCACTCATTCATTCAATACACATTTTATTTAGCACATATGTGCATTGAACCCAGCTCCAAGTACTGAGGAGACACAGGTGAGCAAGACAATCAAACAAAGGCCTTCCTTCAAGGCACTTAGGTTCTAGTAGAAGACAGAGGCCTAAACAAGCACTGTAACAAATTATGGACTCTACAATTGTGGCTATAAAGTGTATGTGATGCCAGGTTGAGAGTGATCTTAGGGGCAAGGAGAGGAAGAAAATATTCTGGATAAAGTGATTAAGGAGGGCTGTCTGGGGTGTTGACATTTAAGCAGGGAGCTGAATGGAATGAGGGGCAAGCTGTGTCAATGTCCACAAGGAGAGTTTTCCAGGCAGAGTCCATGAGGAGACAATGAGCTCAGAGGTTTCCAGTACAGCAGAGCCAGCCTGAGCAAGGCGGACATGGTAAGAGATGAGGCAGGAAGATGGGCAAGGGCTGATGCCAGAGGGCTTTGGATTTCTGTCTCAGAGTGATGAAAAGCCCCAAAAGGGTTCTGAGAAGGAGCATAACATACTGTGATACATTTTAGGTAGATTTCTCTGGGGGCTGAAGGGAAAATTGTCTATAGGGGCAAGAGGAGAAACAGAAAGCTGATTTATGAGGCTGTAGCAACCTCATAAATAAAAGACTGCGGTGGTCTGGGAAAGGAACAAGTAGGAGAAGTGGTATGATTTCGGATATATTTGGGGGATATTTCTACCAGATCCCTGGTCTGTTGAGGAAGAGAAGTTTTAAGAGCCTAGGATTAAGGGTAGATTCTACACACCTGAGATAAAAAGACTGACAGTGAGCCCAAGGTCTCCCTGAATGAGGAGAGTGGCCAGAATGTACTGTGGAGGAATAAAGGTCTGCAATGGACTTGGAGAGTAAAAAGGACCACAACCCAAATGAGAGGGTTCACTGGAGAGGGAAGTTTTCAAGAACAACCAGAAAATTGATGAAGCATCTGTGTCTAGGTTAAGAGTGTATATGAAGTTGTTTGTAATTAAGCAGAGATTCTGAAGAGTATAGTAAAAAATGTTAGGAGGGGAGCAATTACATCTGATTCAGGCAGAAGAACAAAGCCACAAAGTGTGGGGACTTTGGGAAATATGGTGACTAGAGGAGCATTTTTTAGTTTTGATGAAAAACCTAGATGATTCATGGGGAAAATAACTGGCCTAGAAATTTCCACAGAACTGGACCTGGAAGTCTCTGGTGGATTGAGGTCACCAGTGGATTGAAGGACTTGGACCTCCCTGGAATAAGCCGGCTGCTCCTGGAAATCCTAGATCAGGTAGGCTGGCAAAGGGCATGTTTGGTTTCCCAGGAACCTCACCAAGTGCTGGATTTAAAATTAGCTCCAGACGGATGGGAGGCCTTTCTGGATGGAATTATTCACAGCTGGTCTTAACTATGACTCTGAGGGAATAAATTTAAAAATGGCATCATTGACTTTAAAATAACTCTAGGTAAGGTAGTTGCCTATGCTTTCTGTTTTCCTTTACTCAACTTACACTTCTCAATCCACAGAGACCTGATTTTGACCTATTTCATTTTACCAAAACAGCTATGGCCAATTTCACTAGTGGTCTGCCTCCATGTTGCTTGATCCAATGGTCATTTTTCAGCCCTTATAGGACATTTCAGTCCTACTGACCAACCCTTTTACAAAAAACACTTCTTCCTTTTTTAAATATTTTCTGTATATTTTATTGATTATGCTATTATGGTTGTCTCATTTTTTCTCCCCTTTGTCCCCTCCACCCTGCACCCCATCCTATCATCCCCACATCAACATTTTCCTGCCACTTTTTCCCCCAGTGCCACCCATCCACATATCCCACCCTCAATCCTTCCCCTATTTGGTTTTGTTGAGGGGTCTTTTATGCATGTTTCTTGATGATCCTTCCCCTCCATTTCCCCTGTTATCTCCCTCCCCCTCCCTCTCTCCTATGGTTACTGTGGGTTTGTTTTTTATTTCACTGTTGCTGGTTATGTTTGGCTTACTTCTTTATTTTGTTGATTAGGTTCCACTTCTAGGTGAGATCATGTGGTATCTGTCTTTTACCACCTGGTTTATTTCACTTAGCATAATGCTCTTCAGATCCATCCATGCTATCCTGAAGGGTAGTAGCTCTTTCTCACTTTTAGCTGCATAGTATTCCACTGTGTAGGTGTACCATAGTTTTTTGATCTACTCATTTACTGTTGGGCACTTAGGTTGCTTCTAGTACTTGGCTATTGTAAATTGTGCTGCTATGAACATGGGGTGCATAAGTTCTTTTGGATTGGTGTTTCAGGATTCTTAGGGTGTAATCCCAGCAGTGGAATTACTGAGTCAAAAGGCAGTTCCATTTTTAGATTTTTGAGGAAACTCCAAACTGTTTACCATAGTCTGCATTCCCACCAACAGTGTTCCCTCTTTTCCACATCCTCACCAGCACTTCCTGTTTGTTGATATGTTTATGATGGCCATTCTGACTGGTGTGAAGTGGTATTGCATTGTGGTTTTAATTTGCATCTCTCTGATGGCTACTGATGCTGGGCAAGCTTTCATGTGTCTCTGGGTCCTGTGTATGTCCTCCTTGGAGAAGTGTCTGTTCAGGTCCTTTGCCCGTTTGGGTTGTTTGTCTTCCTGGAAGGGAGTCATGTGAGTTCTTTATGTATTTTGGAGATCAAACCCTTGTCTGAGGTATCATTGGCAAATACATTTTCCCTTTTCATTTTGCTGATGTTTTCTTTAGCTGTGCAGAAGCTTCTTATTTTGATGAAGTCCCTTTTGTTTATTCTTTCCTTTATGTCCCTTGCTCTAGGGGACATATCAGTGAAAATATTGCTGCATGGGATATCTGGGATTTTCCTGCCTTTGTTCTCCTCTAGGACTTTATGGTGCCATGAATTATATTTAAGTCTTGTATCCACCTTGAGTTTATTTTTGTGTGTGGTGTAACTTGGTGGTTGAATTTCATTTTTTTGCATGTAGCTGTCCAGATCTCCCAACACCATTTGTTGAAGAGGCTATTTTTACTCCATTTTATGCTTCTATCCCCCTTTGCCAAATATTAATTAACCAGAGAGACATGGGCTTATTTCTGGGCTCTTTTCTGTTCCACTGATCCATGTGTTTATACTAGTACTAGACTCTTTCAACTACAGTGGTCTTATAATATAGTTTGATGTCAGGTATTGTGATCCCTCCTACTTTGTTCTTCTTTCTCAAAATTGCTGCAGCTCTTCAGGGTCATTTATGATTCCTTATAACTTTTTGAAATGTTTGTTCTGTTATCTGTGAAATGTGTCATTGATATTTTAATAGGGATTGCATTGAATCTATAAATTGTTTTGGGTAATATGGGCATTTCGATGATGTTAATTCTTCCAATCCATGAACATGGCATATGCTTCCATTTATTTGTGCCTTCCTTAATATCTTTCTTCAGTGTTGTGTAGTTTTCTGAGTACAGGTCTTTAACTTCTTTGGTTAGGTTTATTCCTAGGTACTTCATTTTTCTTGTTGCTATAGTAAATGGGATTTTTTCCCTGATTTCTGCTTCTGATATTTCATTGTTGGTGTACAAAAATGACTTCAATTTCTGAATGTTGACTTTGTATCCTGCTGTTTGGCCAAATTCACTTATTAGATTCAGTAGTTTTTTGGTGGAGTCTATTGGGTTTTCTATGTACACTATCATGTCATCTGCAAACAATGACAGTTTTACTTCCTCATTTCCAATTTGGATGCCTTTTATATCTTTTTGTTGTCTGAAGTCTGTGGCTAGGACTTCTAAAGCTATATTGAATAGAAGTGGGGAAAGTGGACATCCTTGTCTTGTTCCTGATCTTAGCGGGAAAGCTTTTGGTTTTTGCCTGTTCACTATAATGTTGGATGTAGGTTTGTCATATATAGCCTTTATTATGTTGAGGTATGCCTGCTTTATTCCCACTTTACTGAGTGTTTTTTATCATAAATGAGTGCTGTATCTTATCAAATGCTTTTTCAGCATGTATTGATATGATTATGTGATTTTTGTCTTTCCTTTTGTTTATGTGATGTATTATGTACCATCCTTGCATCCATGGAATTAAGCCCACTTGATCATGGTGGATGACCTTTTTAATGTATGGCTGGGTGTGGTTTGCCAATATTTTGTTGAGGATTTTAGCGTCTATGTTCATCAGGGATATCGGCCTGTAATTTTCTTTCTTTGTTGTGTCTTTATTTGGTTTTGGGATTAGGAAGATGCTGTCCTCATAAAAAGAGTTTGGGAGTCCTTCTTCTTTTTGGGATTTTTCGAATACCCTGAGAAAGACAGGGGTTATCTCTTCCTTAAATGTTTTGTAAAATTCTTCTGTGAAACCATCTGGTCCTGGGCTTTTGTGTGCCTGGAATTTTTTATTACTGCTTCAGTTTCACTGACTATTATCAGTCTATTCAAGCTTTATGCTTCTTCTTCATTCAGTTTTGGAAGATTATATTTTTCTAGAAATTTGCCCATTTCACCCACATTTTCAAATTTCTTAGCATATAGTTGTTCATAGTAATTTCTTACAATCCTTTGTAATTCTTTGATATCAGTTGTAATTTCTCCTATTTCATTTCTGATTTTATTTTTTGTGTGCCCTCTCCCTTTCTTTTTCTTGATGAGTCTGCTTAAAGGCTTGTCGATTTGTTAATCTTTTCAAAGGACCAGCTCCTGGATTTATTGATCCTTTGAATTGTTGTTCTTTTAGTCTCTATGTCATTCAATTCTGCTCTGATCTTGATTATTTCTTTCCTTTCACTTGCTCGGGTCTTTGTCTGTTGTTGTTTCTCCAGTTCTTGTACACTCAAGGTTAGGTTGTTTATTTGAAATGTTTCTGTCTTTTTCTGGTAGGACTGTTTGGCTATGAACTTCCTCTCAGGTCTGCCTTCACTGTGTCCCATAGGCTTTGGATTGTTGAATGTTCATTTTCATTTGTTACAGAAACTTTTTGAATTCTTCTTTGGTCTCATTATTGACCAATTCATTGTTTAATAGCATGCTATGCAGCTTCCATGAGTTTGAATGTTTCTGAGTTTTTTCCATAAGGTTGGTTTCTAGTTTCAAGCCCTTGTGGTCTGAGAAAATGCTTAATATGATTTCAATTTTCTTAAACTTGTTGATGCTTTTTTGTGTCCTATCATGTGCTCTATCCTTGAAAATGTTCCATGTACATTTGAAAAGAATGTGTAGTTTGCTTCTTTGGGATGAAAGGTTCTATATATATGTTAGGTCCATTTGATCTAATGCATAGTTCATTTCCACAATATCCTTGCTGATATTTCATTTGGACAATTTATCCATTGTTGACAGTGAGGTTTTGAAATCTCCTCCTGTAAGTGTGTTGCTGTCTATTTTTTCTTGAAGTCCTCCAGGATTTTTCTTATATATTTGGGTGCTCCTCTGTTGGGTGCATATAGGTTTACAATGTTTATGTCTTCTTGATGGATTCTTCCTTTGAATATTATGAAGTGTCCTTCTGTGTCTCTTTTATGGCCTTTGTTTTGAAGTCTATTTTGTCTGATATAAGTATTGCTACCCCAGCTTTTTTTCCTCTCCATGTGCTTGGAATATTTTTTCCCAACCCTTTACTTTCAGTCTGTGTAGGTCCCTTGTTCTGCAGTGGGTTTCTTGTAGGCAGAATATGTGCGAGTCCTGTTTTCTTATCCATTCAGCTACTCTGTGTCTTTTAACTGGAGCATTTGATCCATTTACATCTAAAGTTATTATTGATAGGTATTTATTCATTTTCCTTTTGTACCTGTGTTCTTCTCTCTCCCATTCTTTTCTTCATCTTCTTAAAGAAGTCTCTGTAGCATATCTTGCAATATTGGTTAAGTAGCAGTATATTCTTTTAGCCTTCTTTTGTCCGGGAATATCCATATTTTGCCTTCCATTTTAATTGAGAGCCTTGCTGGGTGAATACCCACGGTTGCAGGCCTTTGCTTTTCATTACTCAGAATATTTCTTGCCATTCCTTTCTGGCTTGTAGTGTTACTGTGGAGAAGTCAGCTTCTAGCCTCATCAGGGCTCCCTTGTATGTTACTTCTTGTTTCTCCATTGCTGCCTGTAAGATTCTCTCTTTGTCTTTGATATCTGCCATTTTATTATGATGTGTCTTGAAGTTGGCCTGTTTGGGTTCCTCTTGATTGGGACCCTCTGTGCTTCCCGGACTTGTGTGACTCTCTCCTCAAATTAGGGAAGTTTTCTATCATTACTTTTTCAAACAGGTTTTCTATCCCTTGCTCCTCTTCTTCTCCTTCTGATATTCCTATTATGCAGTTATTATTACGTTTCATGTTGTCTTGCATTTCCATTAACAACTCTTTGTTCTTTCCAAGACTTTTATCATTTTCTTACTCTTTCTGGGGATATTTTTCTACCATGTCTTCCAGCTCACTGATTCGATCCTTTGCTTCATCTAGCTGGCTTTTCATTCCTTCTATTGTGTTCTTCAATTCAGAGATTGTATTATTCATTTCCTCGTGGTTCTTGTTGATAGTTTCTATGTCTTTCTTCATGCTGATATAATTTGCAGTAAGTTCCTCATAATTGCCCTATAGATTTTTATAATTCTCACTGAGTTCATTGAGCTTCCTTTTAACTATTGTTTTGAACTCAATATCTGATCATTCACTTGCCTCTATTTCATTTAGTAGTCCTTCTGAGGATTCCTCCTTTCTTTTCAATTATAGGTTGTTTCTTTGTCTTCTCATTATTTGGCCACCAGAGCAAAACCACAAAGCCCAGGAAACAAACCCATAACTGCAGAAATAAATACCCCCTGCAATCCCACTATCAACAGTAAATGAGTCAGTATTAATAAGGCTGTAAAGAGATTAAGACTATCATAATAAAGGAGAGAAATAAGCTACAGTATAAAATCTAGTGACTTAATATGCACCAACTTGATGGACAAGAAATGAATGTTAAAAAGTTTTATAGTAAGAAAAATATCACAGATCATGGAGAAGACCACAGTGGATTTTGTCTTGGTAGCCTCTAGTATTTACCACTGTTTTTCCTTTCTGGGTCCACCTCTGGTGATGTCAGATGTTGACCCCATCTGACCTTAGGCAGTCTGTTTGAGACTTCCCAGGACCTACTGTCTGTGGCTGTCTCCTTCAGTTGTTAATCTAGTCACTCTGTGCTCAGCAGTCAGGCTTAAGCACCATAGAGTGGGGCAGAATCCCATCAGGGGCTGGGGCTAATATTTCCCCTCAGGCTGCTGCTGCTCATAGGGGAGTGGTCTGTGTGAGTTCGATGGCTACTGCCTTATGGGGGATGATTCATCACCAGGATCCCAGAGACTAGTCTCTCAGTTCTCTCCCCAAAGTCTCTGTCCTCAGTCTCTCCTTAAGCACCTCTAGTCCACTCCATCCCCCCTTTGCAGGGATCTACTGTCTGTGGCTACCATTCTGCACTCAGCAGTCAGGATTAAGCACGACAGGGCCAGCGCAGTGTCCCCCCTTGGGGGAAGGGCTATTGTTCCTTCTCAGGCTGTCACTAAGGGGAGTGGTCTGCCTGAGCAAGATGGCTACTGCTGTATGGGGATGACTCAGCACTGGGATCCCAGCAGCTACTTTCTCACTCTCTCCCCAAAGCCTCCATCCCCAGTCTTTCCTCAGGCACCTCTAGCCCATCCTGCCCCTACATTTG
The DNA here is from genome assembly GCA_004026545.1 of Mormoops blainvillei. Lineage (NCBI taxonomy): Eukaryota > Metazoa > Chordata > Mammalia > Chiroptera > Mormoopidae > Mormoops > Mormoops blainvillei. The sequence continues at coordinate 51,203 of PVJD01005975.1, forward strand.
CTGGAGCTCAGGCTAAGTGGCTGCAGATGAAAATGTATGCATTGGCCCTTTAAACAGCAATTTCAGTCTCCAGCCACCTGTCTCTGTCAGAGAGCAGCCCTGCTGCTTTTCGAAGTAGGCTGTTATTGTGTACTTTTTGGGCTCTGGTGCTGTAGGCTGGGGTTTAGACCCCAGCTCTTCTCAGGGGGATCCAAATGGCTGCTTAAATATCTCTGTGGTGCTGCCCAGCCAGCTTTCTGGTGCCTCCACCACACTCCTTACCAGTCAGGTTGTGCTGAACTGATTCTTCTGTCTGTCTGAGATTCTAAGGTTTCTCTCTGGCTATTGTTCAGTTTTTGTTACTGGTGATTTCTCCACAATTTACTTGTAATTCCAGATTGGTCCTCAGAGGAGGTCAGTGTGACATCCATTCACTCCTCCACCATCTTGATCCCTCCCCTCTTCCTTTCTATTTCCGTAGTGACACTGCCTCTCTTCAGTATGATCCTACCCCTTTGCCACTCATTTGCTCTGTCTCTAAAACGCTCTTTTACTTATCCTTTAAAATGTTGAGGTTGCTTAATACTTGATGATTGGCCTTTTGCAGTTCTCATTTTATCTCCTCTATATAGGCAAGCTTTTCTGATCCATGATTTCAACTGACTGATGTAATGGTGGCATGTGAAAAATGCTGTGGGAGTGTACAGAGGTATCCTCGACTAAGGCTTGTGGGAGGCTGCTTCAGTTGGGTCATTGCTACCCAAGTGGAAAATGTGGTCTTAGGGTGGATAATAAAGCCTGAGGAGAATATACACAGAGGAAGAAAATAGAATCTAAACTAGATAAAGCTCTGGGAAAACTATTCACTGGACTAGAAGATGAATAGGCATCAATAAATAAAAATACTTGATGTTATCATTCATCATGATCACCATTATTCCACAAGTTAAGTGCTTGTCTATACATTTCAATACCTGTATTTATTATCTATGCATTAACTTGTCATTAGCATTTCCTACCTTCCACCCATTGCCTTTATCCAAAATATTCATGCATATCTTTCCATCAGTGTCTATTAGGAAAAAAAAACATAAGGAACCATATATTTATCAATTATTTTATCAAGAGAACAGGTATAGTAGAAGATCACTTGCAAACAATCAACAATAATTATGCATGCAACTAAAAGGAGTATGTTCTACTTTTCAAAAATCCACAATATAGCCAACTCTCATGAATACACAAGGCAGTTATCCACAGTGTATCTCATGGAAACCCTGCTGTTAAGCTCACCGATCTGCTGTAATAACTTACCTGCTTTGTTGACATCTGTACTATCAAATTCCAAAGTTAACCACACATTTTCTTGATATCCCACCTCTCCATTTTCTTTTATTTTCATACTGTCTGCTGAGACAATCCATTATAAAGGGGAAAACACTCACCTTGGGAACCAAAGGCCTAAGTCCAAGCCTTGACTTGTAATTCATTCAATTATACTCAAAATCTCATCTCTGTATCTGTGTGAATAATCCTAGAGCCCTTCCTTGCCTCCTCCCAAAAGGCAGCTGGTAAGGGTATTACTATTAGCGAAAGTTTTGGAAACCCAAATATAACCATTGCTCTTGCTCAGTGGAAAGTTTCAGAGAGTCATCTGTTCACTATAGTTTTAAGGTTTGGACTGTGGGGAACTGCCTCACAAAAACCACTGTTAATTTATTACAAGTGTACTTGCTGAATGTTAGACATACAGAGCTTCAGTTCTGAAGGAGCTATTGTTCCCATTTTTCAAATGAGAAAAGAGAGACTCAAGTATGAGCAAGGCTCAAGGATGAGCAAACTGACCAAAATCACACAGCTAGAAAAGGACCACGCCAGGACTTAATTATTCAGATTTTCCAATTCTAACTTGCACACTATGCAGCATTTTTCACAAGAAGGAATAAATCATTTCCCAGTGCAAGGAATGACTATTTAATAACCTGAGTTAATGCACCTCTAAAAAAGATTTATTTCTTCCCTACCTACACTGGGTCAAGTTTATTCAAAGTTCTCAAAAATTGATTTATAAGAATCAGGAGAAGGTGCATGAAACTTTACCTATACAACAAAAATAATATCACTTAGCATTCATATTTAACTTCATACTTTGTAGATATTGAAAATAAACAATAAAAAATTGTTTCCTAGAAGGCTATTATAATTATTTCACAACACAAACTACCTAGATAGACATCCTTTTTATTGGACAGGAATGTTTTAAAGATCAATTTAACACCAGTTTAAACCTGCGGAGATCTGAACCTCATCCTGGGGACACGTTCTTGAAGTCTTGCACATTTAATTTACAATGAGCTTCAATAAATTGTCCTCTTTAGCAGTCTCACATGACAAAGATCGCACACGGGTTGAAACTTAGTTATAGGCAGATGCTATACAGGGCATTCTAGTCATTTTCGGCTTGGGAAACAGAAGAATCCAAACTCATGATAATTAAACATTGACAATCTCTTTGACCGAGTAAATGAAATGCTATTGACTCCTGTTTAAATTCTTCTCAAGTTTTCAGAGAAAGAGAGTGATTCCAAAGCAGTTTTTCTAGGTATTTGTCTACATGAGTAAGACATTGTATAGACTGACACAACTGTAATGCTTACAAGGTGAAGGATGTGTTAGAGACGAGAGGATTTTGTATGTGCAAAGTGGTTTGGACCAAGAGAGCCACATGTAAGCTCTTTACATATGACCTTGACTTGGCTGCACTAATTAGTTTTTATAAGTGTTCAGTTCATCAACAAATAAAATAGAAGGCCCATGCCCACCTTTTTAGTTACAAATGCTTCTCCCTCCCCCACCATCAGACTTCTACTCATTTCAGCACTGTAAAAAAAAAAAAGCCATCACAATTCCTAGTAGCTTGCTTCTGTTTCCACTTCAATAGATACCCTGTAGATGGGAAGTCACAAAACAGCTTTGCATCCCATCAAATTTCCTCCACCCCAAAACAGCTGCAATGCTTATCTAATTAAACCCCAGCACCAAACTGTGAGCTTCTGCATCAATCATTAATATTGTATTTTGGATCACTTTAAATTCTGACTGGGGGTATGTGGCTCCCTGCACACTGGTCTCTAAAGGAGATTTTTCAAATAATCTCTAAGTGGCATTGAAAAAATAAAATAAGCTGCCTGCTGTTTGATGAGCACTCCACTACCCTGCTGCAGCCTGATTAGCTGTTAATACTAATTGAGAGATGAATATTACTTATTCTGAAAAGCTAAAGATTTTTTTATTCTTACAAAAAGAAAAATACAGTTTTCCATGCCTCAAAAAAATGTGGCTTCATGCCCAAATTTTAAACGGCACCAAAGAATGATGGTTTCTGGGCCTCTCATCTTCAGTTTGCAGCCATTACATGGAATCGCATCTTTTCTCTGGGGGGCCATCTACACGTTAGTGAACTGTGATCTCCATGTGGGATTTGCACATTCATACCCCACATATGGAACATGGAAATGCTCTTACAGAGATCTGATGGCCCAGAAATATTTATGTAAATCTCTGTCCTGCCAAGGCACATGTTGATGCACTTGGGTTCAAGCTCATAAACCAAGAGGAATGGTTTCCTACATCACTATTCTAATAGACTAAAGCCAACAGGCCAAGCCAAATGGGACAATTTAGACAAAGAGAGACTGGCAAAAACCAACTGATGTCTGCTTCCTTCTAGCATTCTAGGAACAATACCAAGCAGCTGTGCCAAAGCATACTGCTCTTCTTTGTTTGGAAAAACAATGGCCTACTCGAAGTCAGGGGATGCAATCAGCTCCAGGTTCCAAAAATATGTGTACAAGATAGACTTCCTAACAAAGAACAATAGACTGCAAAAATACAGCATGCATCAAGCTCAGCATAAATACAGCTTAAAATCATAAGGAAACGGGACACAGTGTGGGAACTACGAGGTTTTCATTCCCATAAGCCAAGACTGACTGGACCTTTGCCAGGCTATTGCCTGGCACTCAGCCACATCAGCTGCAGAGTGATGGGGAGTCTCAGAGAGTACAAATAAGAGAAAGAGCATGATTTCACTCTTGTAATTCAAGAGTGGCAAAATTATAAGGAAAATATAGAAGTCTCAGAGTGGCTTATTGCAAGGAAGAAAAGGCTAAAACATCTGAACAGCCTGAAAGCCCATGTGAAAGACCCTCATGAAAAGAGTAATCAGAGATGTCTCCCAAGTCTACTGAACAAGTCAAAAGATCAGGGTGTAAGGATTAGGGATGTGTCAATTTAGCTCAGCCGAAGCTACATTTCTCATAATTTTTGGCACACACATGTGCTTGTGTATATGTGTGTAATTCTAGGAATTATCTGCAAGAGACATTTTGCAGGTAATAAGGAAGAAGGATGTGAAGTGGCAGTCGTATGGTTTTTTAGTCTTTGGAGGTCAGAGCAGGGCTGGAAGCTCTGGTGCAGCTCCTGACATTGTTGATCTGCTTGCTTACCCTACTGGCCTGCAGCGCTCAAACTCCTGCTGGATCCCCTCCAGCAACTTCTGTGACTCTGAGGCCAGGAGATTGTTTGGTTAGCTCACAAAAGGTGCCAGCTGCTCATGGTAGACACCCCCATCATAACAGTTGGAGGCCAGAAGGCTCTGAGAAACCAACAGAGATTCCAGTTCATCCTCGTGGATTCCAGCTAGTACCCACAGCTCCCAGCTTATCCTTGCTTTCCCCACTTCACATCCATCTTTCCTCCCAGCCCTTAATTCTGCATGCACTCCTATCAGTGGGACCACATTGGAAGAGTAGTTTCCCTTGACCTGTAATGGTTTAAATACAACATTCTAGATAACACCATGCAGCTCTGTAGGGATTGGAGCTCAGGAATAGGTGCTACAACATTTTGTAATAAACCATCTCTGATACAGAGACCTCACGTTTTCATGTTTCTGTTCATTATATATATATATGGCAGGCTAACATGTTAACTTATGAAGAAGGGTGAAATCTCATACCCTTCTCAGTTTCAGACTTAGCACTTTTTACATGGACTCCTATCATTTCCACATCCTTAACTCATTTGATAAGGAGACTTATTACGGAAGAATAATTCCTCCTCCTGAATCCTCTACTTTGTAAGCAAGGCAAAACAAGAATGTGCTAGATTCTCAGCTTTGGTTAGAATGAACTTATCAGCAATGTCTGGAAAATGGATGACTCCTAATCAGTGTTTAACCTTTTGTCTGTGCTGTTTCTACACACTACATGAGGAAAGAGCCCTCTATATCCTAGAAAGATCTTTTAGAAAGGTCTCCCCCAGCACCCTGCCAGAATAACATCATGCCTCACTAAGCAATCTGTGTGAAGGCAGAGAGTGCCCAGAGCACAAATGGATAGACTCTGAATCTCACTTCATCACCGACCACTTCAGTAACATTGAGAAGTCATGTAACATTTCTGAGCCCCAGTCTCCTTACATGAAAATTTGAGATAACCATGGTTGTTCTACATACTTTATAGGGTGTGAGCCTCAAATGAAAACAAATATGTGCAAATTATTTATAAATATAAAGATATAGGACCCAACTCACTCCACCTACTGAAAAACATTTTGATTTAATTAAGCAATAATTTGGTAATCAGCTATCATTTGTCTACCTGTGTGTGTGCCAGGTATACCAATGAGCTTCTCAGCTCTGATAGGTCCTGCCCTTTTGCCTCCCCATTTCAAGAGTCTGCTTAATTCCCTGCCTAGTACTCTAGTTTTCTCCCACTATAGGACAGAATCTAACCTTGAACCTCAACTAGCATTACTAGGGCCTTCAGACCCTACTAGTTCTCAATAGTCCTTGCTCTAGAGGACTGGATCCTGCTCCCAATATTCTCTACCTACTGGATGAGTTTTTTCCAATAAAAAGACAAATTACCCTAGATCATAATATCACACACTCTCTTACTTTCATTTTGTTGTCTGGCCAGTCTCCCTTATAACCATGGTGCCCTACTGCTGCATTGGACCCCCACCTTCTATTCTAATATCAAAAAATATTATCTCTTAATATTTGAAAAGCTGTACTTGATTCCCAGTTGAACACTGGATCTTGGACCACTCAGCTGTCCTTCATGGGCCCGCATTAGAGGTAATGTCCTTTTTTACTTTCCATCTTTGTATCAGTACCACTAATGGCCCTATATTTTTACTTGTCCTTATATTCTCTCTTTTTAGTGAGCAGAGTGTAATTCCTTACTCCTGGACTTGACCACACAATTTATTTTTGCCAATGGGATATTTGTCAATGTAACAGAGTCTTGAAAAGTACTTACAAATTGCTTAATCTCAGGCACTGCTGTGACCATGAGAACTTAACTGGGTTAGCCTCCTGGAAGACAGAAGACATGCAGAGCAGGGTTGAGTTGCTCCAGTGATCTCAGCCACGGCTGTCCTAGAACAGCTGACAGCAATCCAGCCTCCAAATATACAAGTCCATCCAAGAAACTAGAGGTAAAGTAAATAAACACATTATTTAAGAAGGAAGTAACAGAGTTTGAGGCTGGTGGTTATGTAACATTACTGTGAAATAAATAACTGATTCAGAAATCAGTACACAGAGTGAGGTGCTGCTTTAACAAAGACCTAAAGTATGTGGCATTGGCTGTGTGACTAGGTGGTAGGTAGAGCCTAGAAAAATAGAAATGAAACTTGTAGAAATCTGGAAAATATATTAAGAAAACTCTTATAAGAGGAGAGAAAATTGGTGTTCATGTTATTGTAGCTGCAAATTGTGCAATGGAATATAGAAAATATCACTGATAAAATTCTGGACTTCAGCAAAGACATTTCAAAGCAGAATATTAGAAGTGTCAGCTTGCTCTATCTGTGTATAATAAAGTATTACAAGGGAAAGATGAACTTAGAAAAATAACTGAACAATATGCAAGTTGAACTTAGAATATAAAGGTGCCATACTCCACTAATTTAGAAAATAAAACCGTTTCTCATCTCCAGTCTTTTAAGTCAGTAAAATATTCTCGAATTAAGGTATGGTCATGGGTAAAGACCAAATTAAGGGTATATGTATAAGACCTTTTGTTAAGACTTCTTGGATCATTGAGGAGGTGTCTTGTAGGTTCTAAAAAAGGGCTTTCAAGATTCTTAAGGACATTGTACCACATCAATTAAAATGTACAAAACATCAGGGATTAAATATGTAGGAGAGAAGCATGTCTCCAAAGAATTGTGGAGTTGGCTTTTTACACATAGACTACCCTATACTAAAAGGAATCATGACTGTTCAAAAATGAAAAGTGGCTCTACATCCCCAAATTTCTAGGAGCAAGAAGCAGTCTGAGAAAGTTGTTCAAATCCTACATCTTCCAAGCCCTCTTCAGATGTGGCCAAGGAGGGAGAATAAGGACATGTTTTAAAAAAAAAGAAAGATAACCACAAAAATAAGCAAACAGAAAAAAAAAAAAAACCCTAGTAAGTACTTCAATAGAAAGAAGCCTCGGTTTACTCTCCTCATAATTAAGGATAATTTGTAATATTTGCCAGTAAGGGCTATAATACTCTTGAAATTTGATAGACTTGGAACAGTCTTCATTCAAATGACCATTTTCTGTGAATCAGGAATTTTGCCTCAAGCACTTTTCCCCCCACTACAGATAACCAAAACTCTGAAGTTGGCAAACAAGTCCTTTGTACCAGACATTGTTCTTTCAACTTGATTATTCATTCAACACAAATATTTATTGATTATTGTTTATGTGCCAGACATTGTGCATTCACTCTGCCAGGCATGTAACTTAGAGCCAGATAGTCTGCTATTTGAGCTTTTAAGGCCAAGAATCAAACACTTATGTCTGGCATTTTTTAATTAAGTAAGCCATTTTTATGCAATAATTGCAGGGTCTCAAAATACAATGCAATTGTGGGCAAGCTGACTGGACTCAAAGAGAAGTTGTAAGATCACCCCTCCTCCAAGCCCAGGCTCTATGATGGGATGATTCTCAAGTCTAATTTTTTCACACCTGTGAGGCTAGACACAAAGGACAATGTTTGGCCCACAGCTGGCAGTTGTTTTTCCCTACTTGCTTGAATCTCCTAGAGAATGCTTTAAAAACAGCGGTGTCCAACCACCCTCTTCTCCCAGGAGATGCTCATCCAGTGGGTTGGTGATGGGAGAAAGTTGTCTGTAGCTTTCAAGCCCTGTAGATCATTCTTATACACAGCCAGGGCTGAAAACCACTCAGTGTGAACTTTATACATATATTCAATGTGTTAAAAAATGAATAACCAAATATATTAAAGCAAATGGGTGCCACAGTTTTTAAAACCACTAGGTACACTGCTGTGTATAAATTCTAAAGTCAAGGGAGGATCAAGAGGAAATGTAAGACTAGCATTATGTAAGGGACAACAGCATATGCTATAGCATATACCACAATACTATAATAGGGCAAGAATCATACCAGAAGAGGGAGGTAATATGGAGTCTCTTAGGTTAAAAATGAGAAGCTTTTAACATCAAAACATTTCTTAGGGTCTTATAAGAGAGTATTTATAATTGTTTAATCTTTCTACTAAGAAAATAAATTTTAAACCCCTATGAATTTGTTAATACTTTCAAATTATTTGAATTTTATTAATTTTAAGGACCGACTTACATTTGAAAAATACTAATCCATACATATGCAAGATACTTTTTAGTCCTTACCTGAGGATATGTTTATTGATTTTAACTTTGTTAGCAAGAGGGGAAGTAGGAAAAAAGAGAGAGAGAGAGAAATATCAGTGTGAGAGAGAAACATTGACTGGTTACCTCCTGTAAGCACTATGACCAGGGATCAAATCCTCAACCTAAGCATGTGCTCTGACTGGGAATTGAACTGCAGCCTTTTGGTGTACCAGGCAACATTCCAACCAATGGAACCCCCCAGTCATCACTGCAAGACATTTTCTGTTAGGCTTCTGAACAATGTTTTGTGGGTATGTAGACTCAGAAAGTAACTAAGCGACCTACTGGAATTCATGCTCACCAGTCAGGAACTTCAGACCTGGACCTCTTAACAACAATAAGACTGGAAAGAAATGTTTACTCAAAAGGGAAAGAGGCAAAAATGAGACTAGTAATAAGGAGCATTTTAGATTTCTACATGGCAGCAAAGTCATTCAATAGGACCACATGAAAATGTTGGGGTTTTTTTTGTTTTGATGTTGCTATTCCACAGAATAATTACAGTATGGTAAAAGGAAGGAAGGAAGGAAGGAAGGAATGAAGGAAGGAAGGAAGGAAGGAAGGAAGGAAGGAAGGAAGGAAGGAAGGAAAGAAGGAAGGAAGGAAGAGATGGGGGAGGGAGGGAGGAGAGAGGAAGGAAGAAAGAGAAATTGGGCCAGGCTCTGAGTCTGGCATTGAAAGGTGGTGAAAAGAATATCTGAGGTAGAACGATTCTGTAATATTTTCTCAGCATAGGCTCAAATTTAACATAAGACTATCTGGAGGGACATGACCAGGAGAGAAAAGCCATTTGATCATTCAGTTTTGGGGAAAGACACTATTATAAAATAATAGCATTCATTAGGGAAATAATATCAAATGTGCATAGCTTAAAAAAGTAAAAAAACACAAACCCCATAAGAAGTCAAAACATTTTTTAATGTATCAAAAAGTGGTTCTTAAATAGAAACCCTTTGTGTTTAAAAGGCAAAGCAAAAGTGGCTGTCATAGAAAAAGAAAAAAGCCATCTTATTATTGAATAAATAAACTGTTGGTGAAAGACTAGTGTTGTATTGAGCATGAAGGACACAGAAGGTCATGATGTAAAAACAGAACTGCTGCTCTGACTAGTCATGTTTTGCTGTGTGGCCCTGCACTGCTCTCAAGGAATTGTTACAGCCAAAAAAACAAGTAAGGTGGTAAGATCAGCACTAAACAACACTCAAGGCTCACATACCATAATTTCACTTTTCCACACATACTTCACCATATTATTGACCATTTCATAATGATTACTTCATTTAAGGCACATATCTAATCTCCTGTAATATGTTCCTATTTATACAGAATCAAAATCCCTAATAATCCCAAAACAGCCACAATTGTCTTCATTTTCTTTTTTTTAAAGATTTTATTTATTTTATTTTTAGACAGAAGGGAAGGGAGGGGAAGAGGAAGAGAAACATCAATGTGTGGTTGCCTCTCACATGCCCACTACTGGGGACCTGGCCTGCAACCCAGGCATGTGCCCTGACTGGGGAATCAAACCTGCAACCCTTTGGTTCACAGGCCAGCACTCAGTCCACTGAGCCACACCAGCCAGGGTATCTTCATTTTCTATTCAGCAACATTTCCCAAAGTCCATTGCTTTAAAGGTTGCTCAGGATTCTCCTCTATAAAGAAGGTTCTGCGATGAAATAATTAGCAATGTAAAGATTCTGAGAAATTTTACATTTACAACATCTGTTTAGCTACGTTTATCCCATCATTTCTCAGATACGTTTGACCTCATATCCCCTTTATCATGTAATATTTATTTACATTCCATAGAAATAATCATCCATGACACACAATTTAGAAAACCTTACTAATTATGACCCTGATACTTTGAAATTTACTTCTTCAGTCAACAATACACTAGCTTCAACTATGTGCCAGGAAATAGTCTAGTGCGGAGGATGCTCCAGGGAAGAACACGATCATAGTGCTTTGGTCCTCATTGAACTCACTCTCTAGCAGGGAAAAGACAATAAGCTTGTGTTCTAACAAATACCCCTGATTATTCCAGGTGGTGTTGAGTGCTAGGAGTAAAAAATAAAATTAGACTGGAAGTAGAGAATGGTTATAATGGGGGTAGGATGTGACTGTAAATGGGATGGTTGGGAAAGGCTTTCTCCAGAGGTGTATTTGAGATCACATCCTAATGACATTCACTTCATTTTAATATGAAATGTATTTTTCTTATTTGAAAATTAGAAATTGAAATGCAAAAAGGCAAGGTTAGTAACTTTGTTTTAATGAACAATAGTGGATTAAACAAAGAAATCACTCCCCACTTAAACAAGCATGTTTTACATGTGGGTTAAAAACTTGTATCTGTCAGGGATTTCACATCCAGCTCTCAGAGCAGGTGCTCTGTCATATCTTTGAGTCAAAACCATCAGTGGCAAATCAGGGTTTGCCACATAACCCAGAATCCTGTCCCATCTACTGTTATTGCAACAGTCTTCCCTTTCACCCTTCTCAGAACAGGATACACATGCACAATCAGATACCTGGAAACTTCTATATGGCAAACTGACCAAGGATAATCATCTTAGTGTCTGATAATTAAGGAGAGTAGTAATGTTGGGAAGTCAAGTTTGGTAGTACTTAAACCACAAACCACTTTTCACTAGCCTCAATTCCTGCTGATTACTCAACAAAATGGTTCCTGAAACTCTTGGGGAGGCAACATGGAAGGCTGTGTAAATGCTTTTGTATTATTAAGGTACTTTTTAATGAAATACTTCTCTCCCACAACAACAAACATTTTCAATCCAGGAAAATGCTTTTATAAGTTCTTTTTGTAAATAATCTTCAGAGTGATCATTGTGTTATTTGCTAAAATGGTGTTGAATAACAAAATCTCCCTCCAAAAAGAGGCTCCAAATGATATTTTTAAAAAGCACTAATTTAATACAAAGCTGTTTTTGTTTTTAATTACATGATTCTGAAATATCTACTTAAACATTTGTAGTAACAGAAGAAAATCTTTAAGCAGACAAATGAAAAATTTCTTATATTGTGTTTTTTATAGTCAAATCGCACACAGTATTGTAAAATCAAAGTGCTTTATTGCTGGGAAATTCTATGAATCATCCCAAATTGGGTTTTACCCAGATTGATGAAAGTGTTCCCCCTTTCTTTTTTTCACTAGAACACAGTTTTTGCTTGAGCAAAATTTGTGAATTGATCATATGGAAATAGAATTTTGCATAGCAATAAATATATCTTACTCCAACACTAATATCTAATGATATGCATAATTTTTGTAATGTATGGAAATCAAATATAAGTGGTATGAAGCCCAGGTGATGATTGCCCTTGGCATTGTTAACAGTGCAGATAAAAATAGTTCTGGGATCAGCCCAGAATAAGACAGACTAGGAAGAATTTGCTCTGCATTGCCTCCAGAAACACCGAGATTCATGGTCCAAAGCACCAGCTGTTGGTCTTCCTGATTTCAGAAGTGCCATCATTATTGGCCTACGTCTCCAAGGACAACATTGAAGAAGGCAATGTGCCACTCAGTTATAAATTTTTAAATATTTGTTAAAGATAAATTGTGTAATTGATAATTATATCTGATAATGAGAAACTCATACCCTTTATGTTATTTAATCATGCTCAACAGAAATGGAATAAAGGTGACTCTTAGTGAAATATTATAAGCATGTGTGTACTTGTGAAGTCTTGATATTCACTGTCTATCTGAAAATTCATGCATTTATTTGAGGATGCAGACATGAGGATTCACGCAAAAGAGAGGTGCACCAAGGACTGCCTTTGATCTTGAAGCCAAGTATAGGAGACTGAAGGTGACAGCTGAGTAGGTGGAAGCTGAGTCCACCTGCTCCTGCCCCCAACCCAGATTTTCAGCTGATCTTCCCACAATTAATTTGAGCCATCAACAGAATCTTAGCTGATATGAAGTTTTGAAGCCAAGGAGTACAGAAGGTGCTTTGTGTAATTGAGAATAATAAAAAATTATTCTATATTTTATAATTATAAAAAATTATAATTATATATTATTCTATATAATTAAATTATATATATTAAGCTTTGTGCTGCCCAGTAAGAGGATTTTATAAGTTGACGAGGACACACTCTGTGCATGGTGCCTGCAGCAGCAGAGAGACCAGACAGAAATCGCAGCTTTGGAGCTCCCTCCCGCCTCGGAGCAAGGGAATATAGTCCCCCACAGGGATCCCCAACCCTAATCATGAGTGACTTGGGGTAGAGGAGTATGCTGAGTCTGGGAGGTCCAGGTTACACATACACAGTGAGCAGCATGCTCATAGCTGTAGCACCAACCTGGAGAGCTCCAGATAGGCACTGAGTCCCCTAAAACAATCAGTCCCCTAAAGCCTGAAGGCTGCAGCCAGCTGTGACCTTGAGAGACATTTTACTTTTTGGGGAGGTTGTATGTGTGGAGAACCAGACAGTGACTCAGTATAGTGGTGGGGGTACCGCAAAGACACTTTCTAAAAGGAACTGAAATCGTGGCTGGGCAATCTGGTCTGCCAGCCAAGAGACAAGATTAAAATCGCATTTATGGAGAGAAATCTAACAGATCAGGAAAAGTGCTTTTCTTCGACCCATTCTGACCTTCTCTCAGATGCGCTGAGCCACACTGGATCTATAGGTACTTTCCCACTGAGGGCAGCTGGGCAGAGACCAGAGATTTGTGCAAGAATGGGGAAGGCCAAAACAGAGTTCTTGATGAGTAGACTGGGAAAGAAAACCAGCTTCCCCAGTCTGGAGTGTGTGGTGGTGTCCCAGAACAAGCTAACGCTGCTGCTACTGCTGCTGTAACTGTGGAGAGGAGCCTTGTAGAATGGGAAAACTGGTTTTTCACCTGTTCTGAACTTTTCTCAGTCACAGTAAGCCTTGCTGAATCTCCAGGTCCTTTCCCAATGAATCCAGGTGGGCCTAGAGATCAGAAATTTGCACGAGGGATTGTTGGGCCCCACCTAGCTCAATTTGCAAGCAAACCGGGGGCTACACAGAACAGAGAGTTCTGGACTCTATCTCCTTGCAAGGGTTGTGGGCTGGGAGTTAAACAGACAAGATTCGAGTGCCTGGGATTCTTTGCGTCCATGCAGACCCTCTTGAAAGTACAATCCTCTGGGAGGGGAGGGCCTTACCCATACCCATCCTGCAGGGTTGCAGATACCACATCCAGTGAAGAAACTCTGCAGAACAGTCCTGCCAGGAACCCCTCGCTGGATGTATTTTCACAGAGGAAAGAAAGAGAATCTCTAAACAGGCTATTCTGAACTTTTCTCAGCTGTGCCCAAGCTACTCTCGCTGTTTGGGTCCTATCCCACTGAAACCAGCTGGGCAGAGAGATCAGAAATTGATGCAACAGGGGGGTTCCTGGGCCCTGCTAACTTGGCTTTCAAGCAAACCGGGTGCTGTATGAAACAGAGAGTTCTAGACTGTGTCTCCTGCAAAGGCTGCAGGCTGGGAATTGAGTAACCAGGTGGGCCCCTTTACAGAGTACAATCCTCTGGGAAGGGAGGAATGTGCCTGTCCCCCACCTGCAGGGTTGCTGACACCACATCCAATGGGGAAAATCTTAAGAATCATCCTGCCAGGTACAAGAGTCCCCTTCTGGGTGCTTTTCCACAGGAGGAAGAAGAAGAAACCTCAAATGGGGACACCCAAAATGTGACAATTTTTGGATAGTGCCTGTGCACAGGACAGAGAGCTTAGTCTCCTACTGAGGTCTTAGATTGAGAAAGAAAGTTTAATATTCACCTGTGGTCTGGTCTTGCCACAACCCCAATTGAAGACTCTTTTGATCTATGTCCTGAAGTCCAGAGCTGCTGAGCCCACTTCTGCAAAGGGGAAAGATGAATGTACCCATCCTGAACAATAGTGAACCCACTGAGGAAGCAAGAGCCTGAATCTCTGACAAGGACTTGAAGGGGCTGGCTCTGAGTAGTGGCTACTCTCCCCTCTCTGAGTGTCCTACAGACTGCAATTCCAAAAAGGTAGAAACATATTAGCCCAATTTCAACAGGCTTGGTCTCAGCCTATAGGCCCTCATTGAAAGGCTCTGGAGAGAAACCAGGCAACCTAAGGTGAGGACAGAGAGGTTGAAGAGGGAGGCCAACCCCAGGGAGCCTCAGTTGTTATACAGAGCTCCCATCAGCTCCAAGCAGGAAGGAGCTGACTCTTTTACGCAAATTAGTCCCTCACATTAAAAGGACAGCTAACTCATCAGAAACTATACACTACTGGAAATAATCTGGGACATGCCAAGATGTGTGGGACAGTGACAAGAGAACATACCCATCATCATCCCTGAAGTCTGAACAGCATCTCCAAAGAGAGATCCAAGGGTTGCAACCTCCTGATGGCAACAGAAGCCCTCTCAGAAACAGATGAGTCAGTGGCTAGGCTAAGACTAATGATGGCAGGACAACAGATAGATGCAGGTGGAGGCAGTTCCTGCCATGCTTTTAGTCATTAAATGACCCACCTCTGGGCCTTGGGTTTTGATAAAAAACCAGGAGTACAGAGCAACAAGAAGAAGATCACCCTGGACACAGCCAAGCCTGAAGGAGACAACCACTGACTGTGGATTGCTGTTAGCTTCTAACAGACTGCCTAAAGCTAGACAGAGACAGCATCTGACAATGGCTTACACCAGCTTCAGACAACACCAGAGTCATAACCAGAAGGAGAAACCAGCAGGCAAATACTAAACTCTGCTGAGATGAATTCCACTTTGTTCTTATTCATTATTTACATTAATTTTCCTTTGCATAGCTTTTATCATTTTTCCTTTTTCTTCAAATTTATTTCTAGTTTTTCAATATTTTTTCCTTCAAATCTCATATTTTACTCTTCCCTTTTCTACTCCATTTTGCCTTCTTCCTTCCCTTTCTTATTTTTAATTTAAATTTTATTTTTCCCTTTCTTAGCCTTTTTGTGGTGACTCCTTACTTCTATTCCTTACTCTTATTATTTCTCCTCCCCCTATCCTCTCACAGTCATTTTTCTTTCTTTTTGCCACCGCATATTATTTCTTTCTTTCTTATAATATTTTTGTTCTCTTTCCACATTTATTAATCTTTGCTCACTTGTCTTTGATGTTACTATTGTTGAGGGATATTTTTGTTTACTTGGGTTTTGTTTTCTGTGTTGTTTTTTTTGTTTTGTTTTGTTCTGTCAGCACCTACACAACAGTATACAAGAAGTGGTTGGGTTGAAACTCTCAGCCAGCTAGCTGAAGGGAAGAACCCACCAATGTACTGGTCAAAAACAATCCAAATGGAAATGCAACAAGTAAACCCACATAAACTGCATAAACGGCATCCCTAGAACATCTAGCTCAGTAAATCAAGGAGACTGCACCACTGTATCCCACAGGACTCCCACTGCAAAAAGCCACCCCACAAACAGAGGTAGTCAAAACAGATCAACCTAACATGTACAAATAAACAAAAAGAGTCAACTTAAATGGGAAGACAAAAGAACTACTCCCAATCAAAAGGAAAGGAGGACTCTCCAGAAAACGAGCTAAATGGAATTGAGGCAAGCAACATAACAAACATAGAGTTCAAAGTAATGATTAGTGAGAACTACAAGGAACTTAGTGGGAACTACATCAGCATGAAAAAGAACAAAGAAACTATAAATAAGAACCAGGTGGAAATGAAGAATACAATATCTAAAATAAAGAATACACTAGAAGGAATTAAAAGTAGGCTAGATGAAGCAGAGGATAAATCAGCAGGCTGGAAGATATGGTAGGAAAAAACACCCAGTCAGGACAACAAAATGAAAAAGACTTAAAAAGAATGAAGATAGTTTAAGGGCACTTTCATACAACATGAAATATAATAATATTCATATCATAGGGATACCGCAAGGAGAAGAAAGGTAGCAAGGGATAGAAAGCCTGTTTGAAAAAAATGACAGAAAACTTCCCTAACTTGGTGAAGGAAAAAAATCATGCAAGTTCTGAAAGCACAGAGTGAATCCAAATCAAATGAATCCAAAGAGGCCTACTCCAAGACACATCACAGTTAAAATGGCAAAATTTAAAGACAGAGAGAATCTTAAAGGCAACAAGGAAGAAACACCTAGTAGTATACAAGGGAGCTCTGATAAGGCTATTAGCTGATTTCTGAACAGAAATACTATAAACCAGAAAGGATCAGCATGAAATATTATAAGCAATGAAAAGCAAGGACCAACAATAAAGACTATTCTACCCAACAAAGCTCTCATTTAAAATGGAAGGTGAAATAAAGAGCTTCTCAGATTAAAAAAAAAAAAATGCTAAAGGAGTACATCTCCATCTCCACCAAACCAGCAATGAAAAGGATGCTAAGAGGGCTACTTTAAGAAAAATAAGAAATAGAGAGAGAGAGAGATTAAACACAGGTACAAAGGGAGGACATATCAATCAATAAATACCTATCAATAATAACTTTAAATGTAAATGGATTAAATGGCCCAATCAAAAGATATAGGGTAGCTGAATGGATAAGAAAACATGACCCACATAGACCTCCTCCTCAGGACAAAAGATTTATACAGGCTGAAAGTGAAGGGATGGAAAAAATATCCCATGCAAATAGACATGAAAAAAGGCTGGGTAGCAATACTTGTATCAGACAAAATAGACTTCAAAACAAAGTCCATAACAAGAGACACAGAAGGTCACTACATAATACTTAAAGGAGTAATCCAGCAAGAGGACATAACCCTTGTAAACATATATGCACACAATACAAGAGCACTTAAACATATGGAGAAAATCTTGGAGGACTTTAAGAAAGAGATCAACACCAATATAGTCAGTGTAGGGGCTTTTAACACCTTAGTGTCAACAATGGACAGATCTTCCAGACAAAAAAATCAACAAGGAATAACAAACATACAGACTGAAAAAACAATTCAAAAGATCAATGAATCCAGGGGCTGGTTCTTCAAAAACATAAACAAAATTGATAATTCTTTAATCAGACTCATGAAGAAAAGAGAGAGGACCCAAATAAATGAAATCAGAAATGAAGGAGAAGTAACAACTGATACCACAGGAATACAAAGAGTTGTAAGAAATTACTATAAACAACTATATGCCAAGAAATTGGGCAACCTTGGTGAAATGGATAAATTTCTTGAAACATACAATCTTCTAAAACTGAATCAGGAAGAAGCAGACAACCTGAAATAGACTCCTAACAACAAGTGAAATTCAAACAGTAACCAAAAAAACCCCAGCACACGAAAGCCCTGGACCTAATGGCTTCACTGGTGAAGTTTACCAAACATCCACAGAGAAACTAACACCTACCCTTCTCAAACTATTCCAAAAAATTCAAGATGGGGAAGATTCCAAAGCTTTTTATGAGGCCAGTAGTATCCTAATTCTAAAACCAGATAAAGTTACAAGAAAGAAAGAAAAGTATAGGCCAATATCCCTGATGAACATAGATGCTAAAATCCTCAACAAAATATTAGCAAACTAGACCCAGAAATATATTGAAAAGATCATGCACCATAATCAATTGGGATTTATTCCAGGGATGCAAAGATGGTACAATATTCACGAATCAGTAAATGTAATACATCATATTAAAAAAATGAAAGACAAAAATCATATGATCATATCAATAGACACAGAAAAAGTATTTAATAAAATCAAGCCCCAATTTAGGATAAAAACACTCAGCAAAGTGGGAGAAAAGAGAGCATATCTCAACATATATGAAAAACCTACTGCCAACATCATACTCAATGGACAAAAACTAAAAGCATTTTCCTTAAGATCAGGAACAAGACAAGGGTGTCTGCTTTCATCACACTTATTAACACAGTACCTGAAGTCCTAGCCAAAGTGATCAGGTAAAAGTAAGAAATAAAAGACATCCAAGCTGAAAAGGAGGAAGTAAAACTGTCATTATTCACAGAAGACATGATAGCACACATAGAAAATCCTATGGACTCTGACAAAAAACTACTCGACCTAATAAGGAAATTCAGCAAATTAGCAGGATACAAAGTCAATATTCAGAAATCAATAGAATTTCTGTACACCAACAATGAACTATCAGAAAGAGAAACTCAGAAAACAATCCCATTTACTATAGCTACAAAAACAACAACAAAATAAAGACCTAGGGGTAAATTTAACCAAGGAAGTAAAAAACCTGTACTTGGGAAACTATAAAATACTGAAGAAATTGAGGAAGATACAACTAAATGGAGGCATATACTCTGCTCATGGATTGGAAAAGTTAACATCATTAAAATGTCCATAATACCCAGAGCAATCTATAGATTCAAACAATCCCTATTAAAATATTAATGGCATATTTCACAGATCTATAACAAATATCTCAAAAATTTATATAGAGTAAAAAAAGATCATGAATACCCTCAGCAATCTTGATCAAGAACAAAGTTGGAGGGATCACAATACCAGACATCAAACTATACTATAAGGCCATGTTAACCAAAACAGTCTGGTACTGGCATAAGAATAGACACATAGATCAATGGAACAGAATAGAGAGTCCAAAAATAAACCCATGTCTCTGTGGTTAATCAATATTTGACAAAGGGGGTAGAAGCATAAAATAGAGTAAAAATAGCCTCTTCAATAAATAGTGTTGGGAGAACTGGACTGGTACATGCAAAAAATGAAACTAGACCACCAATTTACACCATACACAAAAATAAACTCAAAATAGATAAAAGACTTAAATGTAAGTTGTGATATCATAAAAGTCCTAGTAGAAAGCACGGGTAGTAAATTTCAGATATCCCACATAGCAATATTTTTGCTGATATATCCCCTAGGGCAAGGGAAATAAAGGAAAAATAAACAAATGAGACTACTTCAAATTAAAAAGCTTCTGAACAGCTAAAGAAGCCATCATCAAGATGAAAAGGGAACTGACCATATAGGAGAATATGTTTGCCAATGACACATCAGACAAGGATTTAATCTCCAAAATATATAAGCAATTCATATGACTCAATAACAGAAAGACAAACAATCCAATTTAAAAATGGGTAAAGGGCCTGAACAGACACTTCTCCAAGGAGGACATACTCAGGGCCCAGAGACACATGAAAGGTTGCTCAGCATCACTAGCCATCAGAAACATGCAAATTAAAACCACAGTGAGATACCACCTCACACCAGCCAGAATGACCACCATAAACAAATCAACAAACAGCAAGTGCTGGCGAGGTTGTGGAGAAAAGGGAACCCTAGTGCACTGCTGGTGGGAATGCAGACTTGTGCAGCCACTGTGGAAAAGAGTATGGAATTTCCTAAAAAACTTAAATGGAACTGTCTTGTGACCCAGGATTCCACTTTGGGAAATACACCTGAAGAATCCCAAAACACCAATTTAGAAGAATTTATGCACCACTATGTTCAGAGAAGTACTGTATACAATAGCCAAAATTTGGAAACAGCCTAAGTGCTCATCTTAGCACTTAGAGTTTGAGTTGATCAAAAAACTGTGGTACATTTACACAATGGAATACTGCACAGCAGAAAAAAAAGGAGGAATTCCCATCTTTTGCAACAGCATGGGTAGAAGTGGAGACTATTATGCTAAGTGAAATAAGTCAGTTGTGAAAGACATATGATCTCACTTATAAGAGGAATCTAATGAACAAAACAAACTAATGAGCAAATGAGAACCAGAGGCACAGAAACATGGAATAGACTGTAGATGTAAGACAGGAGGAGGGAGGTGGGGACTGTTTGAGAGAAGGTGAAGGGATTAGTCAAATAGCATATATGAAGGACCCATGGACATAGACAATGGTGTGGGTAATCACTTGAAGTAGATGATGAGCTGGGCAGAGGAGGCAAAGGGGAAAAATTTGACAACTGCGATTGAATAAACAATAAAATAAAATAAACCAAGTATAAAGTTCTTATAAATTTATAGTGGAATATAGTTTCTATTATTTATGTATTTATGCAAATATCTTCAATAAGAGATTGATGGGTCAAAAATTTACTTTTGTTGAGATTGTGTTTGGTGACAACACAATTGAAATAGTGTGGGTTATTTTGCCATTCTCCAAAAAATACAATGAAACTTTCCAACAAGCTCTCACGTTGGTTTTTTAAACACCTAGTTCTATGAGCAATAAAGAAAAACTAGAGCAGAACATTTCTGAGGAATTATGGGTCTTAATGAACAAGGGTAGCATTTAAAGAAAGAGGGAAGAGGGTTGAAAATCAACTTTTCTGTGCTTTTTCCTGTGAGAATACCCATGTAATCGTGCATGTATTGTATCTTAATTAAAATCACATATTCATGTTTTTCATTTTCAGTTGGCCTTATATAATTAAAATTCCATCATATCTGATGTATTTATAATATAGTCAAATGGTCATGTTAATAAATATTAGATATTCCATGCTTAAGACAAAACAAAAAATAAATTTAAAAAATTCTGGAGGTTGAAAACAGAAATTCAACCTCCAGATATAAAAATTTAATGTCTATGTATCTTGAAATAATATATCTTTGAAATCAGTAGTCAGAGCTATAAGAACAAGATCCAAAAGCCCTGATGCTTACAAAAGCACAAACACAAACTCCTTTAAGAAAAAATCTATAGGGAAAAAAATAAAATGAATTGTAGTAGGTCTAATTAAGGTTCTTTTTTTATTTTTTAAGTATATTTTATTGATTATGTTATTACCATTGTCCCATTTTCCTCCCTCTATCCTCCCTCCACCCTGTACTCCTCTACCCTCCAACATTCCAACCACTTAGTTCACGTCCATGGGCCATACATATAAGTTCTTTGGCTTATTCATTTCCTATATTCTTAGCCTCACCCTGTCTATTTTGTACCCACCATTTATGCTTCTTATTCCCTGTGCCTTTTCCTCCATTCTCCCACCTCCCCCTCCCAGTGACAACCTTCCATGTGATCCCCATTTCTGTGATTCTGTTCCTGTTCTAGTTGTTTGCTTAGTTTTTGTTTTTGTTTTTTAGGTTTATTTGTTGACAGTTGTGAGTTTGTTGTCATTTTACTGTTCATAGTTTTTTATCTTCTTCTGTGTCTTAGATAAGTCCCTATAACATTTCATGTAATAAGGGCTTGGTGATGATGAACTCCTTTAACTTTACTTTATCTGGGAAGCATTTTATCTGCCCTTCCTTTCTAAATGATAGCTTTGCTGGGCAGAGTAATTTTGGATGTAGGTCCTTGCCTTTCATGACTTCAAATACTTCTTTCCAACCATTTCTTGCCTGTAAGATTTATTTTGAGAAATCAGCTGACAATCTTATGGGAACTCCTTTGTAGGTAACTCTCTCCTTTCCTCTTTCTGCTTTTAAGATTCTCTCCTTATCTTTAAACTTGGGTAACTTAATTATGACATGCCTTGGTATGTTCCTCCTTTGGTCCATTTTCTTGAGATTCTCTGAGCTTCCTGGACTTCCTGGAAGTCTATTTCCTTCACCAGATTGGGGAAGTTTTCCTTCACTATTGTCCATGTTTTCAATTTCTTGCTCTTCCTCTTCTCCTTCTGGCACCCATATGATTAGGGTGTTGGAACCTTTAAAGTTGTCCCAGAGGTTACCAAGCTTCTCCATTTTTTTTTAAATTCTGGTTTCTTCATTCTGTTCTGGTTGTATGTTTATTTCTTCCTTTTGTTCTAAGACACTGATTTGAGTCCCTGGTTTCTTCTCTTCACTGTTGGTTCCCTGTATATTTTCCTTTTTTTCACTTTGTAGAGCCTTCATTTCTTCATCCATTTTGTGACTGAGCTCAGTCATATCTGTAAGCATCCTGATTACCAGTGTTTTGAACTCTGCCTGTGATAGGCTGACTATCTCCTCATCGCCTAGTCCTTTTTCTGGAGTTTTGAGCTCTTCTTTCATTTCGGCCGTATTTCTTTATCTCAGTGCACCTGTTATGTTGTAAGAGGCGGAGCCTTAGGTATTCACTAGAGTAGGCAATGCATTTTGCTGTATCGTGGTGCTGTCTCTGAGGGAGGAGTCAGAGAGGGAACAATACCACTGGCTGGCTTGGCTCTAGCCCCACTTTCTTTCACTTTCCTCACTTCCCTCAAGTAGATTTTGCCCTTTCAGGTGCTGATTCCCAGGTGGGTGGGTTTGTGTACATTCTAGGATCCCGTCGGCCTCTCTAATGACCTATCCTGGGAGACTGGGAGTTTCTGCCTTCACAACTCCCACAGGATTTTCACTTCCACCCCTCCAGGCAGTCTGGATGAATGTTTCTTTAACTCCTTGTTTATTGGAGTTCCATGCAGTTTGATTTTCTGGCAGTTCTGGTTGTTTATTGTTTTTAAATTGGTTGTTATCCTTCTTTTGGTTGTGCAAGGAAGTGAAGCTTTCCTACCTATGCCTCCATCTTGGCCAGATGGATCTAATTAAGGTCTTATAGGAGATCTCTCAGTACCCTAAAGGAATTACTGTAGTACCCTCTTATTCATGGTTTGCTTTCAGAGGTTTCAGTTATGCAGGGTCAACTGCATTCTAAAAATATTAAAGAAAATTTCAGAAATAAACAATTGATAAGTTTTAAAACTTGTGCCATTCTGAGTAGCATGATCAAATCTTGCCCTGCCCAGGATATGAATCATCCCTTTATCAAGAATATCCACATTATATATGTTCACTGTCTGTTAGTCACTTAGTAGCCATCTCGGTTATCAAATCTACTGTCCTAGTTTTCCAGTATTTGCATTCAAGTAACCCTTACTTCTCTTACTGTGCCTAATTTATAAACTAAACTTTAACATAGGTATGTGTATGTAGGAAAAACCATAGTACCCATAGGGGTTGATACTATCTATGGGCTCAGGCATCCACTGGCAATCTTGGGACATAAGCACCACAGACAAAGGAGGACTACTATTCCAGGAAACAATCAGATCTTCTCAGTCTATGATAATTGAGCCAAATATTTCCAGTAAGAAATAATTCCTTTTGTAAATTATTTCAATAAAAGAACCACAAAAATAAAAACACTGCAGAATATAAAAGTACATGTTGAAAATGGTAATACATGATTCAGACCTAAGGCTTGGTTGTTTGGGAATATTTCAGGTAGGAGACCTTTCTGACCAACATTCAGCACTTGGATATTCTTGTGGGTTGAATTGTGTCCCCAAAATATGATATGTGAAACTCCTAAACCCTAGAATATCTGAATGTTAACTTATTTGGAAATAGGGCCATTAAAATGTAACTAGTTAAATTAAGGTGCAGTCATATTGGAGTAAGATAGCGCCTTAATTCAATGTGACTGGTGTCTTTATAAGAGGGAAATGTGGACACCGAGACACAGAGAGAAGGTCATATAAAGAGGAAGGCAGGTATTTGAGTGAGGAGTCTACAGTCTGAGAAGCTACCACCAGAAGCCAGACAAGAAGCACAGAACAGATTCTCCCTTAGAGCTTCCAGTAGGACCCAACCCTGTTGATGTCTTTATTTGGCCTCCAAAACTCTAAGAATAAATTTCTGTTGTTTAAAGCCATACAGTTGTGCTACTCTGTTTAGACAGCCCTATGAAACTAATACAGATGTCTATGGAATGTCAAAGCTTATCTTCCCAGAATTTTAACTTCTATGCACATTCTCAAGCTGCATTAACTAATATTTTGCTTTTTTATAAATTTAAGCAAGAGGCTGGGGTTTTGGAAACCCTAGAAATTATCTTTCTTTTTTTGTCGCTTTTGTTGTTCTCAAAGAAACAGTAGAGAGAAAAATGTTCTCCCTGCAGGGTTTTTCCTGCGGTATTAAAATCACTGGTGGTACCTGCCTGAAAGGTCTCAAAGTTTGAACCACAGAAGCCAAGACCTGGTGTTTGAGACAGCAGTAGAGCTTATGTTTACTGTCCTTCCCACCAGAGACCATGAGGTATAACCAGTCAACAGAGTAATGAACCTAAGTATCTGGCTACCTTTTCAGTCACACACACAACATTTGGGGGAAATTGAACTGTAAATAGAAAAAAGAAATGAAACCTTTCAAATGAGTGTCTGTTCACAGACATTGATGCAGAAACATGCAGACTAAGAACATGATCTGGAAACACAAACCCAAAAGAACCACACACGTTGGACTTGATTACTATACACAGATCATCATGCCTATTGCACAAATGGCCATCAGAATGTCTTACACTTCAATATCTTAGTAGTAAATGTTGTGCTGTGGGTACAGAGAGAGGCTGAGTGCACAAGCCTGTATTACAACGCAACCCTAAACAAGGATGCAGTTAAACAGGCCTTGAGAGAAGGTGGTAAGAATCATAAGTCAAATTCCATTGCGTTTTTTTATTTTACAATGCATTTTTACATACATTTTCTGGTTTATTTCTCATAATAGCTCTGTTAATTTCACTATTTTAGAGATGTAGTCAGTCAGAAAAGTTAAATGGCTTGCCCACAGGTCAACAGACAGTACAACTCACATCAGGTCTGTTTTTTAACTCCACATCTCCTGCTACAAATTCATACATCAGAGATTGTCATTGACCCAGTTGACCAAGTGTCCACTCTTGTCCAGTTGCCTGGAGCAGACTCTGCAGGCACAAGCATGGTTCGAGCAAACAGAGGGAACAACCACCAGCTCACCTGCTCTTCTTAAAATTTTTATGTAATTCTGTTACTCTAATGCCTCTTTATTTTTACTTACTACTTGCCAGTTTATTATAAAAGGATACAACTAAGGAACAGCTAGATGGAACAGAGGCAAAGGACAAGGTATGTGGGTGGGAAGGGGTGCAGACCTTCCATGGTCTCTCCAGGTGCACCACTTACCCCAGATCACCACCTGTGTACCAACCCCAAAGCTCTGTAACACCACCTTTGATCATGCCCTTTGCAAATAACTTTTTCATCAGCAGTAGCATAAACAAACAGTGTTTTACCTTGTTGAAATGAGAAAGTTTTATATTTAATTGTCCTCTCAAAGTAAAGTTCCAGAGGTCATCTCACAGAACTGTTCCTAGAAAAGGGGACTGCACTTATGGATGGCCCCAGTCCTACCATGATGTCTGTTCTCACTTGAAGCACCAGAAACACTAGAGTTCCACGTGCTAACATCTGACTTCCTATAAACCAAGACCATACTATAAACCAAGAGTCTCAAACTTGATTTCTTACATACCCCCTAAAATTATTTTTGTAAATTATGTACCTCCTTGCACACTTTTTAAATTAGTTTTTATTTTTTATTTTTAGAGAGAGAAGAGAAGGAGAAGAGAGGGAGAGACATATAGAT
The DNA here is from genome assembly GCA_004026545.1 of Mormoops blainvillei. Classification (NCBI taxonomy): domain Eukaryota; kingdom Metazoa; phylum Chordata; class Mammalia; order Chiroptera; family Mormoopidae; genus Mormoops; species Mormoops blainvillei. The sequence goes on from PVJD01005975.1 coordinate 77,210, forward strand.
GAGAAAGAGGAACATCTATTGGCTACCTTCCATATGTACCCCAACTTGAGACTGAAGCTACAATCCAGGCATGTGTCCTGACCAAGAGTCAAACCATGACCTTTCGGTGCATGGGATGACACCCAACCAACTCGGCCATACCAGCTGGGGCTCCTTGCGCGTTTTTGACATTTAAACTTTTCCTTATAAGCCTGAAAAGTTGTAAAGGATATGACTTCTAATAGACTGTAAATGCTAAAATTTATAAAATGAAAACTACAGCATCCGTTTAAGTATATACAATGTAATCTAAGTTGCATAATGGTTTGAAAGCCACCTGTTGGGAGACAGTTGCCTCCTGTTGTTATTTCTGATCCTGATGACAGCGAGATCCTGCAGAAACTTGGCCCTTCATCACATAGGTGAACACACAAACCTGGCGCGGGACTCAGAGAACCTAATAGAGGGTCCAAGGGAAGATGGAATACCTGTAGGCCCAGCTGCTGCTTCACGCCAACAAGGTGAACTAGATCAGAAAATGTGTGTAAGCCACAAAATGGCTGATAAGTCCTTTGGATCTGCAAATCTCCCACCCTATAACCAGAAACATACAGGAAACAGAATTCTGGAAGATAGAACACAACCTAGGAAGTATACAGACTACAAAGCCATTACACCATAACCCTTGCCAGACATGGGGGTCAGGACAGATATGAAGCACATGCTGCCTGTCCTATGCAGAATAATGAAGTCTTTTGTCTCTGACCTAGGAACTTTGTGTCCTCTACCAACATCCATGAAAACTGTGACTGGTTGGCTAACTTGCAAGCTTACAAGGAGGATAAAATCTCAGCCTTTTCATAACTCTTGACCCCTTACTCACTTAACAGTATATAAAAAAGCTTTCTAAATTTTCAGAAATGTTTACATTTCCTATCCTTTTTCCATTACTCTTGCTTTAGATTTGTACCCTGTTGTAATAAAGTTTAATGCCTGGAAGTCACTTATTACTCATATCTTCACTCTTTATTCAACTACAATATATTTATAGAAATTAAATTTTTAGCCCAGCGGGTGTGGCTGAATTGGTGGGAGTATTGCCCGGGCACCAAATTATCCCAGGTTCAATGTTCATCAGGACACATGCCTGGGTTGTGCATTTGGTCCTCCACTGAAGCACATGCAGGAAGCCACCAATTGATGTTTCTCTCACATTAGTGTTTCTCTATTATCTATCTATCTATCATCTATCTATCTATCTATCTATCTATCTATCTATCTATCTATCTATCCATCCATCTATCTGTGTCTCTCTCTCTGGAATCAATAAGTATAAAAAAAATTTTTTTTGATTTAGGTACAGATTTAGACCTATTTTTTTTATTGCTATTCAAATACAATCGTCTCCATTTTTGCCCCACCACTACCCCCATCCCCAACCATCCCCACCTCCTACCCTTGATCATACCCACCTTTGGTTTTGTCTATGTGTCCTTAATACATGTTCCCTGATGACCCCTCCCTTCTTCACCTAGTTATCCCTCTTCCTACTCCCCTCTGGTTACTGTTAGTTTGCTCTTTAGTTCATTGTCTTTGGTTATATTTTCCCTGCTCGTTTATTTTGTTGATTAGGTTACACTTATAGGTGAGGTCATGTGATTTGTCTTTTACCTCCTGACTTCTTTTACTTAGTATAATGCTCCCCAGATCCATCCATGATGTTACAAAGGGCAGGAGCTCATTTATTTCTTCCTTTTTCCCCCAACCACCCCCAACCCCCAGACTCAACCCCCACCCTCAATCCTTACCTCATTTGGCTTTGTTGATGGGTCCTTTATGCATATTCCTTGATGACCATTCCTCTCCCTTCCCCTTGTCATCCCCCTCCCTCTTCCCCTCTGGTTACTGTCCATTTCTTTTTTATTTCAATGTTGCTGATTATATGTTGTTTGCTTGTTTATTTAATTGATTAGGTTCCACTTAAATGTGTGATCATATGGTATCTGTCTTTCAGCACCTGGCTTATTTCACTTAGCATAATGCTCTCCAGTTCCATCAATGCTGTTGCGAAGAATAGAAGCTCTTTCTTTTTTCCTGCTGTGTAGTATTCCATTGTGTAAATGTACCATTGTTTTTTGATCCACTCATTTACTGTTGGGCACTTAGGTTGCTTCCAATTCTTGGCTATTGTAAAATGGGCTGCTATGAATGTTGGGGTGCATACGTTCTTTTGAATTGGTGTTTCAGGATTCTTAGGGTATAATCTCAGCACTGTAATTGCTGGGTCAAAAGGCCATTACATTTTTAGTTTTCCAAGGTAATTCCATGTTGTTTTCCAAGTGGCTGCACCAGTCTGCATTCCCACCAACAATGTGCTAGGCTTCCCTTTTCTTCACATCCTCACCAGCACTTGTTAGTTAACTTATTTATGATGGTCATTCTGACTGATGCGAAGTGGTATCTCACTGTGGCTTTAATTTGCATCTTTCTGATAGCTAGTGATGCTGAGCTTCCTCTCATATGTCTCTGGGCCCTGTGTACATCCTCTTTGGAGAAGTGTCTGGTCAGGTCCTTTGCCCATTTTTTAATTGGGTTGTTTGTCTTCCTGGAGTGGAGTCATGTGTGTTCTTCATATATTTTGCAGATCAAACTCTTGTCTGATGTATCATTGGCAAATATATTTTCCCATACAGCTGGTTCCCTTTTCATTTTGCTGCTATTTTCTTTAGCCATTCAAAAACTTTTTATTTTGATGAAGTCCCATTGTTTATTCTCTCCTTTGTCTCCCTTGCTCTAGGGGACGTATCAGTGAAAATATTGCTGCATGGAATATCTGGGATTTTCCTACCTATGTTCTTCTCTAGGACTTTTATGGTGTCACAACTTATATTTCAGTCTTTTTTATCCATCCTGAGTTTATTTCTGTGTGCAGTGTAAGTTGGTGGTCAAGTTTCATTGTTTTGCACGTTTATGTCCAGATCTCCCAATATCACTTGTTCAAGAGGCTATTTTTACTCCATTTCATGCTTCTGCCCCCTTTGTCAAATATTAATTGACCATAGAGACTTGGATTTATTTCTGGGCTCTCTATTCTGTTCCACTGATCTACATGTCTGTTCTTATGCCAGTACCAGGCTGTTTTGATTACACTTCTTCCTCAAAATTGCTATGGCTATCTGTATCATTTATGGTTCCATATTAATTTTTGAAATGTTTGTTTTATACCTGTGCAATATGTCATTGATATTTTTATAAGGATGGTGTTGAATATATATATTGCTTTGGGTGGTATGGACATTTTGATAAGAGTTTGATAACTCTTCCAATCCATGAATATGGTATTCATTTCCATTTATTTGTATCTTCCCTAATTTCTTTCTTCAGCGTTGTATAGTGTTCTGAGCACAAGTCTCTTACATCCTCGGTTAAGTTTATTCCTAGGTACTTTTTTTTTTATTGTTATAGTAAATGAGATTTTTTTCCCTGATTTCTGATCCTGATATTTCATTTTGCTATACAAAAATGCCTTTGATTTCTGAATATTGACTTTGTATCCAACTGGTTTGCCAAATTCACTTATTATGTTGAGTAGGTTTCTAGCAGAGTCTATAGGATTTTCTATGTACATTATGATGTCATTTGCAAACAATGACGGTTTCACTTCCTCATTTCCAATTTGGATGCCTTTTATTTCTTTTCCTTGTCTGATGGTTGTGGCTAGGACCTCCAATACTATGTTGAATAGTAGTGAAAGCAGACACCCTTGTCTTGTTCCTGATCTTAGTGGGAAAGCTTTATTTTCTGCCCATTGAGTATAATGTTCTCTGCATGTTTCTCGTATATAGCCTTTATTATGTTGAGGTATGCCCCTTTATTCCCACTTTGCTGAGTGTTTTTATCATAAACAGATGCTGTGCAATAACTCGTGCTTTTTTTTGCATCTATTGATATGATCCTGTGATTTTTGTCTTTCGTATGTTTATGTGGTGTATTATATTTATTGATTTGCAAATATTGTACCATCCTTGCATCTCTGGGATAAATCCCGCTTGATCATGGGGGATGATCTTTTTAATGTATTGCTGGATTCAGTTTGCCAATAATATGTTGAGGATTTTAACGTCCATGTTCATCAGTGATATTGGCCTGTAGTTTTCTTTTCTTATTGTGTCTTTATCTGGTTTTGGGATCAGGATGATGCTGGTGTCATAAAAAGAGTTTGGGATTCTTCCCTCTTCTTGGATTTTTTTGGAATAGTGTGAGAAGAACAGAGGTTAGCTCTTCCTTAAATGTTTTGTAAAATTATCCTGTGAAACTGTTTGGTCCAGGGCTTTTGTGTGTGGGGAGTTTTCTGATTACTGCTTCAATTTCACCAGCTGTTGTTGTTCTGTTCAGACTTTCTACTTCTTCACTCAGTTTTGGAAGATTATATTCTCCAAGGAATTTGTCCATTTTACCCAGGTTTTCAAATTTCTTGGCATATCTTTGTTTGTAGTAATTTCTTACAATCCTTTGCATTTCTGTGGTATCAGTTGTAATTTCTCCTCTTTCATTTCTGATTTTATTTATTTGCTTCCTCTCCCTTTTTTTCTTGATGAATCTGCTTAAAGGCTTCTTGATTTTGTTTATCTTTTCAAAGAAGCAGCTCCTGGACTTATTGATCCATTGAATTGTTCATCTAGTCTCTACGTCTTTTCATTCTGATCTGATCTCGGTTATTTCCTTCCCTCTATTCTCTCTGGGTTTTGTTTGTTGTTTTTTCTCCAGTTCTTATAGATCTATGGTTAGGTTGTTTATTTTAAATGTATCTGTCTTTTTCAGGTAGGTCTGTATAGCTATGAACTTCCCTCTCAGGACTTCTTTCTCTGTGTCCCATAAATTTTGGACTGTTGTGTTTTGATTTTCATTTGTTTCCAGAATCTTTTTGATTTCTTCCTTGATCTCATTATTAACCCAATCATTATTTAATAGCATGCTACTCAATCTCTATGAATTTGAGTGTTTTTGAGTTTTTTCTTGAGGTTGTTTTCAAGTTTCAGACCCTTGTTGTCCAAGAAAATGCTTGATATGTTTCAAATTTCTTTAACTTTTTGAGGTTTGTTTTGTGTCCTATCATGTGGCCTATCTTTGAAAATGTTCTATGTGCATTTGAAAGGAATTGGTACATTGCTACTTTGGGATGAAAGGTTCTATATATATAACAGTTAAGTCCATTTGATCCAGGGCATTGTTCAATGACATAAAATCCTTGTTGATATATATTTTTTAAGATCTATCCTTTGTTGGCAGTAGGGCGTTAAAATCCCCTAATACAAACATGTTGCTGTCTATATCTTTCTTGAAGTCCTCCAGGATTTTACTTATATATTTGGGTGCTCCTATGTTGGGTGCACATACACTTACAATGTTTATCTGTTCTTGATGGATCCTCCCTTAAGTATTATATAGTGTCCTTAAGTATCTTTTTTATGGCTTTTGCTTTGAAGTCTATTTTGTCTGATATAAGTATTACTACCCTGGCCTTTGTTTCCATTCCATTTGCTTGGAATATTTTTTTCCAACCGTTTACTTTCAGCCTGTGCAGGTCTTTGGTTCTGAGGTGGGTCTCTTGTAGGCAGAATATGTGTGGGTCCTGGTTTCTTATCCATTCAGCTACTCTATGTCTTTTAATTCAAGCATTTAATCCATTAACATTGAAGGTTATTATTGATAGGTACTTACTCATCTTCCCCCTTTACCTGTGTTCCTCTCTCCCTCACTCTTTTTCTTCCTCTTCTTAAAGCAGTCACTTGAGCATATCTTGCAGTGCTGGTTTTGTAGAGGTGTATACTTCAGCCTCCTTTTGTCTGGAAACTCCTTATTTTGCCTTCCATTTTAGTTGAGAACCTTGGTGGGTAGTATAGTATTGGTTTTAGGTCTTTACCTTTCATTGCTTGGAGTATTTCTTGCCATTTTCTTCTGCCTTGTAGTGTTTCTGTGGAGAAGTAAGCTGCTAACCTTATCAGGGTTCCCTCATATGTTATTTCCTATTTCTCCCTTGCTGCCTTTAAGATTCTGTCTCTGTCTTTAAAATTTGGCATTTTAATTATGATGTTTCTTGGAGTCAGCATCTTTGGGTTCATCTTGATTGGGATCTTCCATGCTTCCTGAACTTGTGTGGCTTTTCCCTACTCCAGGTTAGGGAAGTTTTCTGTTATTATTTTTTCAAACAAGGTTTCTATCTTTTTCTCCTTTTCTTCTCCTTCTGGTATTCCTATGATTCAAATGTTGTTGCATTTCATGTTGTCTTGCAATTTTCTTAAACTGTCTTCACATTTTTTTAGTCCTTTTTCATGCAGCTGCTCAACCTGGGTATTTCTACCTTATCTTCCAGCTCACTAATTTGGTCCTCTGCTTCATCCAGCCTGCTTGTAATTCCTTCTAGTATTTTTTTTTCAGATTTTGTATTCTTCATTTCTTCCTGGTTCTTGTTTATGGTTTCTATTTCCTTTTTCATACTGTTGTAGCTCCCACTCAGTTCCTTGTAGTTGTCACTGAGTTCCTTGGGCATCCTTATAACCATTCTTTGAATTCTGTATCTGATAGTTTGCTTGCCTTGATTTCATTTAGCTCTTTTACTAAGGAGTCTTCCATTCCTTTTGATTGCAGGTTCTTTCTTTGTCTCCCTATTTTAGGTGACTCTGTTGTTTTTTTCTGAAATTCCCAATGCTCTGCTTTGCCAACTGTCTTCGTAGGATGAACTTTTGTGGTAGGAGTTCTCTGGGGCTCAGTGATATGGTCTCTTTGATCTCCTTGTCTAGATGCTCTAGGGTTGCCCTTTCTTCTGTTTGTGTTGGCTCTGTTGTACAATGGCTTCCCCTGTTGGTGGCTCCTTTGTTGGTGGATTCTCTCCTCCAGTGGGTTTACTGGTATTCACAACTCCCACCTTTTCTTGTATGCTGTTGTACAGGTGTTGGTCAACAAAGCAGTATTACCAGACCACCAAGCCTATGCCAGCAAGAAAAACCCCTCTACCACATTCTCATTCTCAACCACAATAGAACTAAGATTGATAAATGTGAAGAGATATCTCAAGTATTATGTGATATGACAAAGGGAATATGAGATGACTAAAAGAGGGGAAAATGTTGTGTGAGAAGAGAGAGAATTGATATGAGTTAGGATAGAACCAAGGTGAAGAAAAGGATAGAGCAAAATTTATAACATAAGTATAACAAAAAAGGGCTATGGGAACAATGGGGTACTAAGGGAGAAGCATATACTATGAGGTTTGAAGTGAAATTGAAAAGGTACTGGACCAAAGGGAGCAAAATTGCAGAAAACCCATAGTAGGGTCAAAAGCAATGACAGTTGAATGAAATTTAATAAACCATGATATTTCACTTAGACTCTCATTAAAGGGGGAAAAGATAGTGAGCTGACTTTAGAAAGCAGAGTGCTTATGCTAGGTTAGATGGAGGAGAAATAGTGAGAGTGAGGGCTAGAACCTTGGTTGGTATAGTGTGTGAGAAAATAAAGTTAACCACAAGAGCAATAAATCTCAGGAAGATGGCAAAATGGATTAAGACCAAGGAAGGGTTCTATGTGGGATATGGAATAACAATAATATGTTAAGAAATATTTAATCTGAATAAAAAGTAAAAGACCAAGAGTAGTGTGTTATTGGAATACAAGTGAAGTGAAAGAAGAAAAATTAAAATGCAATATGAAAGGGAAAATAAATCAAATAATGAAATCAAACAAACAAAACAAAATAAGCTAATTAAACAGAAAGAAGAGAAATTTTTAAAAAACATGCAAGTTCTGAAGGATAGCAAAGTGAAATTGGTCTCAGCTGTTGGCGTTAGCCTTCTGACTTCTTTCTGGATCCATCTCTGATTTTCTCACAGCTCCAGGTCTTATTGTCCTGCTCTTGGGGGCGGGGGGTGGGGGGTGGGAAGCCTCCTGCTGACTTTACACCTGTCAAGCTGGTTTTACCTGTCTTCCTGGATCCTGTAAGCAGACAGAGGGGGGCTGGGCTCCATTTTTTTCCTTTCCTGAGGTCCCACAAGGATGGGTGTTGGGTCTGGGCTACAATAATCTCAGGTGCCCAGTTTCCAGCCCAACCCTCAGAGCACTGTGCTGCCCACATTGTCCACTCTGCACCAATGCACCAGGTCAGCACCAATAATCTACCTCCTTGTGCAATCCTTTGATCAGCCTGTGAGGTATACTGAGTGAGAGCAAATTGGGCCCTGCTTCCTCCCCCTTTGTTGATCTGGGTACTAGGTGGGCAAAGTCCCTGTAGGGCAGCTCAGTTCCCCTATTGAAAGATGTCTCCTTGGGGGCTGCTACCTCTCCAAGCCCCTGCTGCTGCCCTTTGATCAACCTGTGAGGCACCCTGAGTGAGCAAATGATGGCCCCACTCCTCCCTCTTCACTATGCCAGCTGTTGGGTGTGGAGGACCCTGTGTGCAGGAGGGTAAAGTCCTTGCACAGAGGTTGAGACCCTCTTCTGAGAGAAGTCTCCTTGGGCATGGCCTGCTGTTCCTAAGAAGCACCTGGCTTTCCACACAGATCAACTCTCTGACCAGTCCAGAGTCTTTCAATGTCGTGGCCAGTTGAGACCCATCTCTTCTCGCAGCTCCAGATGTCACCTGGCTCCCCAGTTTCTCTGGTACTGTCCCAGCTGGCATCCGCTGCCCTGGCTGTGTATGCTGCTGGCTATGTGTCTCTTACTGCCTCTTTATTCCCACAGTGACTTTAAGCGTCCAGGTCCCTCCTAGCATGGGTCTGTGACTTCCCTGGTCTGGGAGGGGAGGGAACCGCTAAGTTTCAATCATTGTCCCGGCTCTCCTCCAGTGCTCCTGCTGCAGCCACGGCCTACCACGAAAGTCCAGGGGTCCTTTCTGTCAGCCTTCAAAATCTCCCTACCCTCCCTTTTTAAGCATCCTCTGCAACCATTGACTTCCAAACTTCATATCATCTGGGATTCTGTTGGCTGTTCACTCTACTCTTCGGAAGATCATCTAGGTGTCCCAGCTGGGTGCACAAGCAAGTAGGTTTAGCTCCCACCTACCTCACTGCCATCTTCCCGACCTGGGTCTATTTTAAATATAAAGAAATAAAAGTTTAAAAGCAAAAAAATATTTTAATAAAATGAAAGAAATTGTTTTTTTAATTCATTTAATTTCCTGATTATAATGTTCTAAGTGTTAAAAATTCTTCCATATTGTATAATCATTAAAATTATTAGTAGTAAACAAATAAAAATATAAATGTAGTTTAAATTTGAATAAATAATTAATAATCATTAAAATATTTTTCTTGGAAATATAAATACTACTAAAAATCCATCAGCATCTACTATATAAAATTTTATGTTAATAAGAAGTTAAAAATAGCAAACATTTTATAATGTGACATAAGATTAAGACAGACTATACCTACAATAAACATTTTATAATATAATTAAAATATTTTTAATTATCTAATTGAACAGCATATCTGTAATCTAAAAGAAATTACAAAAAATTTTACCCAAGCATTCTATGTAAAGAATCCTAAAATTTCCAGTAGTCTTAGAAGCATTCCACTTACTTTTAAAAGATTTTTGCAATGCTAACCTACTCTCAGGCTGTTCAAAGGTCTCTTCTTTCCAAGAAAATGGACTAAGGATGAGTTCTAACAATAGCTGAAAAAAATATTTCACCTATATGTGGAACCTAATCTACAAAACAAACAAGCAAGTAAAATAGAAACAGAGACATGGAAATAAAGAACAAACTGACAATGACCAGAACAGTGGGGAAGGGGGATAATGGGGAAAGAAGGAGAAGGATCAAGTCAAGGAACATGTATAAAAGGACCCATGGATGAAGACAGTGGGAGGGTGGAAGGATTGAAAGTGGAAGGAAGGAGGTGGGTAGGGCAAGGGAGAGTAATTGGGGGAAAATGGGGATGACTATAATTGAACAATAAAAAAAATTTTTTTAAAGAATTACAGTTAAATGCATGAAAAATGTCATTTTTAGCATTGATATTTCTTAAAATGCACTTTGCTTTGCTCTCACAGAATTTACATTCTTTGACAGAAAGAAGGAAATGGAAGTGATGAAGTCATTAAACAACAATTGCCATAACTTTCACTGCTCTTATATTTGAACCAGAACTTTCTAATCCAGGTCCAAAACACCTAATTTCACCTCAATAGAATAGTGATTAAGACACAAATAAGGAATTCCTATGGGTTTACTGAAATTTCATTAATATTTAAAGGAAGTCTCCTTTCTTGAAAGCTCATGAGGTTTTCACACTTCCAATCCATGGATAAGATTTGGGACAGATTAGAGTCTGCTTTTGGTTTATCAACTGGAAGAGGGACTATTTTTGAACTCAGTCAAGTTCTTCAGGAACACATGCTTCAGGAATGCACTGTAGGAAAAAGAACCTAAGGACATTAATGCTGAGTTCTTAAAAACCTTCCATGCTCATATAACCCTTGAAAAGCACATTTCAGCTGAGACCATTGCTATAGGCCACCTCAACCTTCCACCAAGAAGCTCCATTATTATGATGCAATACCAGAGAATGAGAATTGTTGAGTAGAATAGAAAACTAGAACTAAGTAGCACTAGCTGATGTGGCTCAGTGGATTGGGTGCCAACCTGAGAACCAAAGGGCTACCAGTTCAATTCCAAGTCAGGGCACATGCCTGGGTTGCAGGCCAGGTCTCTGGAAGGTAGTGCACAAGAGGCAACCACACATTGATATTGCTCTCCCTGTCTTTCTTCCTCCCTTCCTTCTCTCTAAAAATAAATAAACAAATAAGAACTTTAAAAAAAAAAAAGAAAGGAAAGTAGAGCTAAGCAAGAATGGACCTATCTGAAGGGATTAGGGAATAGATCTTTACCAAGGACCGCTGTGAGCTGTAAGCACCAATGCTCCTAGCAGCTGCAAGACAGGTACACCAGCTTGGTAAAGGGATCTGGGTGGGGGGTCCCTATGATGCCCACTGCACACCCATGCACTTGACTCAGGGCTGAGAATGCATGAGACTCAGACCATGCTTTCCAGAGGCACTCAAACAAAGAATATGTATATATAAATAACTCCTCTCACGCTTTTATTTATTTATTCATTTATTTATTTATCTGTTTATTTTTTGATAAAATAGTAATCTTTCTGTCCTGCTCTTTGAGAACAGGCAGCATATCTTTTATTTCATTCAGTAAACGTTTGCCTGCCCAATGATAGACAAGCACTCTACACAGAGCTGGAAAAGGATCATAAGGGAAAGCAAATATAAAATGGAATTAAGACAGCATTTGTGTCTCAAGGAATCTTTACCATTCCACTGCAATACCTGGTATGATATTCATACCTAATCAACATTTATTAATGTTTGTTTACTTGCTTCCTCACTCTTTTGATATATGTATTTTTATTATGGTAAAATATACATAACACAAAATTTACCTTTTAAAGCATTTTAGATGTACGACTCTTGTTCACTCCTTCTAAGAGCAGTGTTCTCTTCTACCAAGAGCTGGACACATAGTATGGTAATGGGAGTCGGATTACCCTGCCTCTGATCTCTGGGGAAAAAAAGTCACTTAGGCTCCAGAGTCTAGCAAGTTTTCTGCAATGCCACTGGTTATGATATTTGGTACAAATATCTCAGGCATTTATCATGCGCATGTTCAGGGTGGGGGGAATTAAATTGCCTTTCTCTGGGTTAATAATCTTATCACTGAATTTTGGTTCTCCAATCTCCACACATGCTATCATCACAACGGTTGGAGCTTCTGTGTGCTGAAAGAATATAAATAATTAAAATGCTGCGGGGAGCATATTTTTATTTACAGGACTCCATTGTTCTTGTACCTGGTGGGGGTATGGCAAAATTACATGAGCTTATTAAAAAAACAAAAATTGATGGTTCCAGCTCTGTTCCTCTCCCCCACAGAATGAGATCAAATAGAGGCTGCACAGAAGCAAGAACTGTCAGTATATAAAGACGTATCATTGGAATGAGGAAAGGAGCAAACTAAAATTTGGTAAAATGAGTTCTCAGATGCACGAGCTCCCCATTGTGCCCAGGGCTTCCTGGACACCACCACATCTTGGAGTTCAGATGCTCACACTATGAAATGTTGCCAAGCTCCACCTTAGCCTTTGTTGAATGTTCTGTTTCATCATTTGCTTTTTATTTATGATTCCCTCACATTTCTTAAGATAAAAGCTTACACTGCAGAAACAGTCTAAAGCGTACCCCCTACGTAAAAACTGATCTCCAGATTACCAGTGAAATTGCTGCCTTTGTATACTTATGAACTGACGTGATAACTGAAAATAACTTCCATTAGCACTATAAAAACTCCAGCTGATACCAAATGAATTTCATTTGGTACCAGCAGAGAAAAATATTGGCTACTGAGATATTCTTTGTTCATGGTTATTTACAGTTAGCTAGAATCCATATACAATTCAGCCAGCCAGAAAGCACCATATGATTTCCCTTAAGCACCTTGAATGGAAAGTCTTACACAAAAATCTGGTTGACCTTCATGCATTCAAATACAGAGGCTACTCTTGTCGCACTTGGTCCACCGCAATACATGGAAATGTCTGGTAGTTAAATTCTTTGGAGTAAGAAAGATGTAAACAGACATTTCAAAGAAGTTGTGCGGTACCTGGACTCTGACATTTTCCCTCCCTTCCTCACCTCTGCCCAATCACCATCCTATTTTATAAATTTTGGATATTGTCAACTGGGTGATTAGAACATCCCCCAAAATTGAACTGTTGGGCATTTTTTAAATGTAAATATTTCAAATGTTCATATATCACCACTAAGAATAAGGGTCAACATTTTGTTACATTCCTTGCAAAATGCTTACTTTTTTGAGAATATCACAGACACCATTGAGCCCTTAATTTTTCTCCCTTTCTGGTGGAAACATCTTGAAGTTGGTGCACATCCTGTCCATGTCTCATACTTTGAATACATATACACATATCACAAATAATTGTGCATATTTTTAAATAGTGTATGTACCTATCCTATAAATTTTCATATGACATTATGTATATCTACATTTTTATTATAAATATACATATAGTTTACCATTTTAACAATATTAAGTGTACAATTCATCAGCATCAATTACATTCACATGTTGTATAACCATTACCACTATCTAGTTCCTGAACTTTTTTTATAATCCCAAAGAGAAACTCTGTAACCATTAAGCCTTAACTCCCCATTTCTTACTACCCCTCTAGGCCTCCAACAACCACCATTCTACATTCCTTCTCTACAAATTTTCCTTTTCTAGGTAGCTTACGTAAGTGGAATCATACAATATTTGTTCTTCAGTTTGGCTTATTTCACTTGGAAAATCCACAATGTTTTTTATGTCAACCCATATTAATACCTACTGATCTAGGTTATTCATCTTAAATATTGTAGAGTAAGTATTCCACTATATTAAAAACAATAATTTACCATAATTCTATTGATGGGCATTTTTAATGAAGATGATTTTATTGAATTACAAAATAAGGCACATTAAAATTAAGTATTTGAGTAAAATTTAACAATTTCTTCAAAATTAGAAACCTTAAATATTAAAAAGTACATTTTTAGTAAGTATCTAAACATTACCCATTTATTTATTATTTTAAAATTTTGTGATTAAGGCAAATATTTAGTTATGCACTGAATCCTCAAAAAGGAAAAAAGATAATAAAGTTTGTTATTAAAACAAACTAAATTTCTTAAAGAAAAGCAGTTGCACAAGAAGGAAACATCTCTGCCAGCTTATGCCTGCCCACAATTTTTAAACCAGGAAAAGGTGGAAACAGATACATTCAAACCAAAGAATTTTGCAAAAGAAGCATTTAGTCTATTGAAAATTTCTGATCCACTTTGCTTCATGGAAAATTTGAAGAAAGTTTATGTTCCATTGGCCAAAGAACTTTGTGATGAAATGATGTTAGGTGAGATCAAACTTTATGAAAAAAAATATATATATGGCATTTTCATATTCTTTCTTAGGAGTGTGTTGTTCTTTAGTATGAAATGGAGGAAAGAATCTAACATTGATGGACATTTGAGTTTCAAATTTTTGCAATAACAAAAGCAATGCTGCCATGAACATGGAGCAAATTCACCTGAAGTGGAAATGCTGGGTGTGTGCATCTTCAGTAATCTGTGTGCCAAATTACTCTCTAAAGTCATTGAACTAATTTACATATATTCCTGCCAGCAGTGGATCGAGTTCCTGCTTCCCCACATTCTCACTTGCACTGACAAAGTTTTATTTAATTTGTAGCAATCTGATGGGTGTGAAGTGGCATGTCAATTTTTTAATTAGCATTTTCCTATTTAGTAATGACACTGAACATCTTTTCAAGTTTGTTGATTTTATATGTTTCTTTTCATATGTAATGCCTGCTCATAACATTTATACTCTTTTATACTATTTTTGTCTTTATTTAATTTCTGGATGAGATACATACCTACCTACCTATATATATATTGATAGATATTTTGCATAATGATCATTTGGCTGCTATATAAATTTCAGATAACTTTGTTAATCATCTCTATTATTTGTTTTCCAGTTCATTAACTTCTGATTCATTTTTATTATATACACCCTTCTATTTTGGTTTCCTCCATTTTTCTTTATACATTTTCCTGATTGGACTCATATTTTTCAATTTTTCTTTTTTTTTCTCATCTACACATAGGAAGCTGTAAATTTCTCCCTAAGTAAATGTTTTAATTTGCATCACAAGCATTGATAGGTAGAACTGTGTAATGTCCCTTCTGTGTCCTTCCTTGTTAGTTCCTTCAGTAGAGGCCTGGGAAAACATATTTCCTTTTTTTTGTAGATCTAAGTGTGTCTAGATTTTATCTTGACTTGTGAATGATCAGGATGATGTGTGTTGTCTCTCAGCCTCCTGCAGAGAGTTTCAGGCACTTCTTGTTGCTCAGGTAAAGCCGCTGTCAATCTAGTTTCCACACACCCCAAGTCATCGATCTTCCCTCTCAAGTGGAATGTGAGATGTTCTCTCTGTCTTTGGGGTTTTTTTATGGTTTAATTTTGATGCATTTGGGGTGACTTTTAAAAATTATTATTCTTTTAGGACTTGTGTATTCCTTCAATTTGATAATTTGTATCTTTCTTCAATATGAAATGTTCCTCTCCATTCTTCCTATTTTTGTATTCAGTAATCTTTATCAGGCACATGTTGGACCTGGTCACTTCGAAGTGCTCTTACAAGCTTTATATGGTCCCTTTTAAATTTTCAATTCTTGGTCTCTCTCTATTTACTTTCTAGAATTTTATTTGGATTTTTTTTCAAATCTACCTGTTCTTTATTACAATATCAAGTGTCTACTCTGTAATTTCTACTTCTTCCTTTAAATCTTTGATCTGTAAAGTACATTTTTAAATTCTCTTTTATATTGTTTTTCTTTTGTTTCGACATAACATACTCCCCTTATTTTATGTCTTCTCACCCTCCCTCCTTTCCTCATGAAACTCATAATTTTGGCTGTGAACTCGTATTCAGAGGCTTCATTTCCATTTAAGCAGCCAGCCCCGGGTAAGGAAGGCAGCTCAGGCTAGTCCCTAACCACTTAGGTCATAATTACTGGGGGTGGGATCCAGGAATCAGTACTTTATGGAGCTCTCCCAGTGATTTAAATGTAGAAGGAAGGTTAAAACCACTGCTTACAGCATGTATTAGCCAATAGCTGCTTTCACTGCTTTTGTCAGGTATTTGCATTCAGTGTCTGCTCCCTGCTCCTGAATCGGTCTTTAATTTTGGCACCTGCATATTTGTTTTTCTTTCTTTCAGTTTCGCTACATTGGGGTAGATTATTTGTATTGTGGTAAGATATACATAACATAAAAATTTTCATTTTAACCACTTTAAGTACTCAGTTCAGTAGCATTAAACCCTTTTTCATTTTGTATGAACATCTTATTATGATCCCTATCAAAAATGTTTTCATTATTCCCAACAGAAGCTCTGTATCCACTAAACAAAAATAATCCCAATTCCCCTCTCTTCCCAGTCCCTGGTAACCTCTACCATACTTTCTGCCTCTATAAATGTGAGTATTCTAGCTACCTCATATAAGTGGAATTATACAATATTTGTTCTTTTATGTCTGGCTTATTTCACTTAGCATAATGTGTTCAAGGTCCATCCATGTTACAGTATTTATCAGAATTCATTCCTTTTTATGACTGAATAATATTCCAGTATGTGAATATACTATATTTTATTTATCTGTCATTCATTGATGAATACTTGGCCTGTTTTTACCATTTGGCTCTTGTGAATAATATTATTATGAACACAGGTACACAAGTATTTGCTGAGTCCCTACTTTCAGTTCTTTTGGCATATACCTAGAAATGGAATTGCTTTGTTACATGGTAATTCTAGTGTATGTTTAACTTTTTGAGGAACTGCCATACTGTTTCCCATAGCCACTGTATCATTTTACACTTCTACCAGCAATGCACAGGGTTCCACATCCTCATTAACACTTGTTATATCCCATTTCTGATAATTGGATGTGAAATGTGAAATGGTTGGGCACATTTTTAGTTGTAAGTTTACTTGAATCTTTAAAAAAAATAAATAAATGGTAAATAGAATGTACTTTTATACAGTGAGGTATTAGCCTTGATAATGAAACTAACAAGATAGTACATTCATAACATTATTTGAGGATGTTTATTTAGAAAAGATATGTTTACAAAAGCATGGGCCAGGAGGAAGGGAACCACAAGAATAAGACAGTAACCTGGACTTAACAGCCAGCACTATTACCATACCTAGGCTACGGGAATGAGTGGAAAAAGCAGTTACTAGCCCTTGGAAGGTGACAGATGTGTTGAGAAACCACCTAGATATGATCAATGACCTTCAATCAACAAACACAGCCAACCTAAAGTGACCTTACACAGAGGAAGCCAGGGGCTTTTTAAAATTACTTCATTTTCCTGATCCTTCCAATGTCTTGCCAGCATCTCCATTGGTCAACCCAAGTGGAAGCCAGAGAATAAGAAAGCCCTTGACACCTATAAGTGAACTGTCCAGGGCAGAGAGCAAATAAAGAACAGACATAGAGAAACAGGAGGAAAATATACATTCAGGTCATTATTTTATCCCCTCAATGAAGTTCTCAATACATGTTTGAAAAGTGACCTGTAACCAGATTACAGATATATATACATGGAAATTAAAAGCAAATCGTCATGTCTATATTCTGAGTCCCTGAGCACCTACAAACCTAGTTCATACCTTACTACTTTAAAAAGACACAGGAAATGCAGTGCTTGGTTAGACCGATTCCCCACTGATCTCGAGAAGCTGTTTCTGAGAGTGCATTGAGAAACATTTCAACACTTTGTAGAAGAGCTGAATTGTTCTTCATGAAATTCTCTCCAAAAAGTAAGACTATGCCTCACAATCACCTATAGCATGAACAAACCTTTTCCTCAACTCTTGTGTTTTCAAAGGTCTATAATCAATTTCTTTTCGAAAGTATATAATCAAGCAATTTTTGTGGAATAAATTAATGAATAGTTTTAAAATTTCTGAAATTCTTTTTTTTAAGATTTTATTTATTTATTTTTTGAGAGGGGAAGGGAGGGCAAGAGGGGGAGAAATACCAATGTGTGGTTGCATCCTGTGCGCCCCCTATCTGGGGACATGCCCTGCAACTCAGGCATGTGCGCTGGCTGGGAAATGAACCAGCGACCCTTTGGGTGGCAGCCAGCACTCAATCCACTGAGCCACACCAGCCAGGGCAAATTTCTGAAATTCTTTTCACTCTTCTTTCCAGTGGATCATCCCTAACTCCCCAGAATTCCTAGCATGGCCATGTAGAAAATGTAACCAAAGGAACCACAGAAATATGTTACTTTATAAGAGGGTTTTGTTACTATTGTTGCTATTGTGGATAAAAGAAAGGAAATCATGGACTAGTGTGTAGGTTATAAATTTCCCAAGAAGGGTATATCTTGTATTGCTCTTAGATTTTCCATTTCCTCAGAAAGCAGTATCATTCTCCTCAAAACATTTTTTCTTGTCTGGTTAATTGACTTAAGGGTCAATATGGCTATAAAAACATGACCTCACACCCTTTGACACCTTAAATTAACAATTAAAACATGAATGAGAAATTATTTTTTCTTACTTCCTCAAAATTTATTATAGTGATATTCTGAAAACTCTGCTTTTGGTAGAATGCAATTTGTTCAATTCCCTAAAGCCTGAATATAATGGTGTAATGTCTCATAAAAGTGATCTGTACTTCCAAATCTGCACATATTTAATAAACCATTTGGAGCTATAAAATACAAACACATCATGAATTTGCAGAGGAACTGAGAAAATTTGCAAAACTAACTCAATAGTTCATCTAAATGGAAGGGAAGAAATTACAAATAGACAACTGAATTGGGCTAAGAAGCTGAAAAGGGATCTTCTCCAAATCCTCCTGTTCAGAGGACTTTTACTCTGAATTATTTGCACATATAAGATTCCAAGTACATTTGTACAGTACTGATTAAGGTGCAGCAGGAAAAAATAAAAAGCATATCCTGTCCTCAAGAAGATAACATCCAGATGGTAAGACAAAACATACACATATAGAACACTAATGAAAACCAGATGTCTCATGTATGCAGAGAGGAGTGTTGTGGGCATACAAATGTGGCAACCACTCAGGGAAAAAAAAGACCCTGTGACAGGGGGCAGTAATTAAGTTTCCAAACAGAAACAGAGTTGAAGTGAAAACATAAAGTTGAAAATAAGCATTGCACTTTGGGAAGCTGAGAAGGAAACCTATATGATGGAAGAAAGATGATGGAGACTGCTCCAAGTAGCAGCAACCTGGGGGGAAACAGCCCCAACCACAAGAGGGACTCTACCCTACCATATAGTGCTGAGGGCTGACTGCTGAGCACAGAGTGACTAGATTAACAACTGAAGCCATAGATTAACAGCCACAGAGAGTAGATCCCTGGAATTCTCAAACAGACAGCCTAAGATCAGATGGGGTCAACATCTGACATCACTAGAGGTGGATCCAGAAAAGAGTAACAGCAGTAAATATCAGAGGCTACCAAGACAAAATCCACTGTGGTCTTCTCCGTGATTTGCAATATTTTCCTTACTACACAGCTTTTTAACATTCATTTCTTGTCCATCAAGTTGGTGCATATTGAGTCACTAGATTTTATACTATAGTTTCTCTCTCTCCTTTCTTATAATGGTCTTAATCTCTTTACAGCCTTATTAATACTGGTTCATTTACTGTTGATAGTGGGATTACAGGGGGGAGTTATTTTTGTGACTGTGGGTTGTTTCCTGGGCTTTGTGGTTTTGCTCTGGCAGCCAAGTAATGGGAAGACAAAGAAACAATCCCCAATCGAAAGGAAAGGAGGAATTCTCAGAAAGACTACTAAATGAAATACAGGCAAGTAAACTATCAGATACCGAGTTCAATACAATGGTTATAAGGAAGCTCAATGAATTCAATGAGCTCAGTGAGAATTACCAGAAACTACAGGGAAACTACAAGGAACTTACTGCAAACTATATTAGCATGAAAGAGTCATAGAAACTATCAACAAAAACCAAGAGGAAATAAAGAATACAATCTCTGAATTGAAGAAAATACAGCAGAAGGAACGAAAAGCAGGCTAGATGAAGCAGAGGATTGAATCAGTGAGCCAGAGGACATAGTAGAAAAATACCCCCAGAAAGAGCAAGAAAATGAAAAAGGCTTGAAAAGAATGAAGAGAGGTTAAGGGAAATGCAGGACAACATAAAAAGTAAAAATATCCATACAATAGGAATAGCAGTAGGAGAAAAAGAGGAGTAATGGATAGAAAACCTATTTGAAAAAATAATGATGGAAAACTTCCCTAATTTGAGGAGAGAAAGAGTCACACAAGTCCAGGAAGCACAGAGGGTACCAATCAAGAGAAACCTAAGCAGGCCAACTTCAAGGCACATCATAATTAATATGGCAGATATCAAAGACAAAGAGAGAACCTTAAAGGCAGCAAGGGAGAAACAGGCAGTAACATAAAAGGGAGCCCTGATAAGGCTAGCAGCTCACTTCACAAAAACACTGCAAGCCAGATGGGAATGGCAAGAAACACTCCAAGTAATGAAAAGCAAAAGCCTGCAACCAATTACTCTACCCACCAAGGTTCTAAATTAAAATGGAAGGTGAAAAAAGGACATTCCCAGACAAAACAAGGCTAAAAGAATATGCCTCTACCAAACCAGTACTGCAAGAGATGCTAAAGGGACTGCTATAAGAAGAG
The DNA here is from genome assembly GCA_004026545.1 of Mormoops blainvillei. Lineage (NCBI taxonomy): Eukaryota > Metazoa > Chordata > Mammalia > Chiroptera > Mormoopidae > Mormoops > Mormoops blainvillei. The sequence continues at coordinate 97,545 of PVJD01005975.1, forward strand.
GAAGGAAAAGAGAGAGAGGAACACAGGTACAAAGAGGGAAAAAATGAATAAGTACCTATCAATAATAACTTTAAATGTAAATGGATTAAATGCTCCAATTAAAAAGACATAGAGTAGCTGAATGGATAAGAAAACAGGACCCACACATATTCTGCCCATGAGAGACCTACCTCAGAACAAAAGACCTACACAGACTGAAAGTAAACGGTTGGAAAATATTCCAAGCAAATGGACAGGAAAAAAAAATCTGGGGTAGCAATACTTATATCAGGCAAGATAGACTTCAAAAAAAAGGCCATAAAAAGAGACACGGAAGGACACTTCATAATACCCAAAGGAAGAGTCCATCAAGAAGACATAAACACTGTAAACTTATGTGCACCCAACATAGGAGCACCCAAATATATAAGGAAAATCTTGGAGGACTTCAAGAAAAATATAGACAGCAACACACTTATAGTAGGGGATTTTAATACCCCACAGTCAACAATGGAGAGATCATCCAAACAAATATCAGCAAGGATATTGTGGAACTGACTGATGCATTAGATCAAATGGACCTAACTGATATATATAGAACCTTTCATTCCAAAGAAGCAAACTACGCATTCTTTTCAAATGTACATGGAACCATTTCAAAAACAGACCACATGATAGGACACAACACAAGTATCCACAAATTTAAGAAAATTGAAATCATATCAACTATCTTCTCAGACCATGAGGGTTTAAAACTAGAAAGCAACCTCAAGGAAAAAATTCAAAAACATTCAAACTCATGGAAACTGAATAGCATGCTATTAAATAATGAATGGGTCCATAAAGAGACCAAAGAAGAATTCAAAAAGTTTCTGGAAACAAATGAAAATGAACATACAACCGTCCAAAACCTTGGGACACAGCAAAGGTAGCCCTTAGAGGGAAGTTCATAGCAATACAGGCCTACCTGAAAAAGACAGAAATTTTCAAATAAACAACCTAACCCTACTCTACAAGAACTGGAGAAGCAACAACAAACATGCCCAGAGCAAGCAGGAGGAAGGAAATAACCAAGATCAGAGCAGAACTGAATGACATAGAGACTAAAAGAACAATTAAAAGGATCAATAAATCCAGGAGCTGGTTCTTTGAAAAAATAAACAAAATCAACAAGCCTTTAAGCAGACTTATCAAGAGAAAGAGAGAGAGTGCAAATAAATAAAATCAGAAATGGAAGAGGAAAAATTACAACTGACACCACAGAAACACAAAAGGATTGTAAGAAATTATTACAAATGAGTATATGCCAAGAAATTTGAAAACCTGGGTGAAATGAACAAATTTCTAGAAAAATATAATCTTCCAAAGCTGAATGAAGAAAAAGCAGGAAGCCTGAACTGACCAATAACAGCCAGTGAAATTGAAACAGTTAACAAAAAACTCCAGGCACACAAAAACCTTGGACCAGATGGTTTCACAGGAGAATTTTACAAAACATTTCAGGAAGAGCTAGCCCTTCTCCTTCTCAGAGTATTCCAAAAACTCCAAGAAGAGGGAAAACTCCCAAACTCTTTTTACAATGCCAGCATCATCCTGATCCCAAAACCAGATAAAGACACAACAAAGAAAGAAAATACAGGCCAATATCGCTGATGAACATAGACAGTCCTCAACAAAATATTGACAAACCTCATCCAGCAACACATTAAAAATATTATCTACCATGATCAAGTGGGATTCATCCCAGAAATACAAGGATGGTACAATATTTGTAAATCAATAAATGTAATATATCACATAAACAAAAGGAAAGACAAGAATCACATGATCATAACATTAGATGCAGAAAAAGTATTTGATAAAGTACAGTACCCATTCATGATCAAAACACTCAGCAAACTGGGAATAAAGGGGGCATACCTCAACATAATAAAGGCTATATATGACAAACCTGCATCAAACATTATACTGAAGGGTCAAAAACTAAAAGCTTTCCCACTAAGATCAAGAATAAGACAAAGATGTCCACTTTCACCACTTCTGTTCAGCAAAGTATTAGAAGTTCTAGCCACAGACATCAGACAAGAAAAAGAAATAAAAAGCATCTAAATTGAAAGCAGGGAAATAAAACTGTCATTTGCAGATGACATGATAGTGTACCTAGAAAACCCTATTGGCTCCACCAAAAAACTACTCGATCTAATAAGTGAATTTGGCCAAACAGCAGGATACAGAGTCAATATGGAGAAATTGAAAGCATTTTTGTACACCAATACTGAAATGTCGGAATCAGAAATCAGGGGGAAAAGTCCCAGTTACTATAGCAACAAGATATAAAAAGTACCTAGGAATAAACCTAACCAAGGTTGTTAAAGGCTTATATTGGGAAAACAACACAACCCTGAAAAACGAAATTAAGGAAGACACAAATAAATGGAAGCATATACCATGTTCATGGACTGGAAGAATTAACATCATCACAATGTCCATACTACCCAAAGCAATTTATAGATTCAATGAAATCCCTGTTAAAATACCAATGACATATTTCACAGATATAGAACAAACATTTCAAAAATTTACATGGAATCATATACCCCAAACAGCCACTGCAATTTTGAGAAAGAAGAACAAAATAGGAAGAATCACAATACCTGATGTCAAAATATATTATAAGGCCACTGTAGTCAAAAGAGTCTGGTACTGGCATAAGAACAGACATGTAGATCAATGGAACAGAATAGAGCCCAGAAATAAATCCATGTCTCTATGGACAATTAATATTTGACAAAGGGGTCAGAAGCATGAAATGGAGTAAAAACAGCCTCTTGAACAAGTGATATTGGGAGATCTGGACAAGTACATGAAAAAAAATGTAATTCAACCACCAACTTGCACCACACACAAAAATAAACTCAAGATGGAAAAAAGACTTAAATACAAGGTGCAGTACCATATAAATCCTAGAGGAGAACATAGGCAGGAAAATCTCAGATATTCCATGCAGCATTATTTTTCCCGATATGTTCCCTAGAGTAAGGAACACAAAGGAAAGAATAAACAAATGGGACTTCATCAAAATAAGAAGTTTCTGCACAGCTAAGGAAAACATCAGCAAAATGAAAAGGGAAACAACTGTATGAGAAAATATATTTGCCAATGATGCCTCAGACAAGGGTTTGATCTCCAAAATATATGAAGAACTCATGTGACTCCACTCCAGGAAGACAAACAACCCAATTAAAAAATGGGCTAAGGACCTGACCAAACACTTCTCCAAGGAGGACATACACAGAACCCAGAGACACATGAAAGGATGCTCAGCATCACTAGCCATCAGAAAGATGCAAATTAAAACCACAATGAGATACCACTTCACACCAGCCAGAATGGGCATCGTAAACAAATCAACAAGCAGCAAGTGCTGGTGAGGATGTGGAGAAGAGGGAACCCTAGTGCACTGCTGGTGGGAATGCAGACTGGTACAACCACTTTGGAAAATAGTTTGGAATTTCCTCAAAAAACTAAAAATGGTACTATCTTTTGACCCACCAACTCTGCTGCTGAGATGATACCCTAAAAATCCAGATATACCAATTCAAAAGAATCTATGCACCCCAATGTTCATAGCAACACAATTTACAATAGCCAAGAATTGGAAGCAACCTAAGTGCCCAACAGTAATTGAGTGGTCAAAAAACCATGGTACATTTACACACTGGAATATTGTGCAGCAGAAAGGAAGAGCAAGCTACTACCCTTCACAACAGCGTGGATGGAACTGGAGAGCATTATGCTAAGTGAAATAAGCCAGGCAGTGAAAGACAGATGCCATATGAGCTCACCTATAACTGGTACCTAATCAACAAAATAAATATAAGCAAGCAAAATATAACCAGCAACATTGAAATAAAAAAACAAACTGTTGGTTACCGGGGGTGGGGGGGAGGGAGATAACAGGGGATAAGGAGGGGAAGGGTCAGCAAGAAACATGCATAAAGGACACATCGATAAAGCCAAATACGGGAAGGATTCAGGGAGGGAGGTGGGAGTGGGTGGGGCTGTGGAAAGCGGTAGCGGAAAAATGTTGATGTAGGGATGATAGGATGAGGTGCAGAGAGGAGGGAATAAAGGGGAGAAAAAAATAAGACAGCTGTAATAGCATAATCAATAAAATATACAAAAATAAAAATAAATGAAATTTAAAAAATAAAAATATAAAAACTAATTTTAAAAAAAGAGATGATGGAGAGTAGCAGAAAAATGTTTATAGACATTAGGGTATTTCGGGAAGATTTTCAGCAAGGGAATAGAAGCAAGCCACAGACTAGGAGGAAATATTTGCAACAAATATATCAAACAAAGACTTATATTTCAAAATAATGAACTACTATAATGCAATATTAAAAGGCAATCAAATTTTATTTTGGTGGGCAAAAGACTTCAAAAGGCATATTACACAAGAGATATATAAAAATGGCCAATGGTCACATGAAAAAGTGCTCAACATCATTAGTCATGTGGGAAATGCGAATTAATAGGAAAATGAGATGCCACTTAAAACCCACAGAATGACTAAAATCAATACCATGTGTTGCCAATACCATGTGTTGATGAAAGTTGTGAAGCAACTAGAATCCTCATGCATTGCTGATAGGAACAGAAAATGGAAAAACCACTTTGGAAGACAGTTTACTTGTCTCTTATAAAATTACATATGCATTTAACTTGCAACCCAGATATTCTACTCCTGGGCATTTACCCCACCCCAAAATTGAAAACATATTTCCTGAAAAATTTGTATGCAAATACTAATGGCAACTCTATTAATAGCCAAAAAACTGGAAAATTTCCATCAAGAGGAGATAGATAGTGGTGATGTATCTACAATGAAAAGTAACAAACTCGTGTACACTACAGATAAGTTTCAAAAATATAGTAGAAATCTAGAGTAGGCAGTTACTGATGTTGTTCAATAGTTCAGTAATACCACAGAGACCCAAGCTCTTTCTCTCTCTACTCTACCACCTTAGCCATCCTGACTTTCATTCTCCAGTCACAAGATAGCTGCTACAGCTCCAGACATCACATTAATATCAAAGGCAGGAGAAAATGGGAAGGGCAGCACCAGCAGCATCTGTCCACATCTCATCAGACTTCCACTTGGCAATTCTCTTTTTGGGTTTTCATGTGTTTTGCCAGAAGTAGGTCATATGGTAACCCTGTGAAAGCCAAAAAAAAAAAAATTTCAGTCTTGATTTATACCACTTTTGATTTACCTTCCTAGAACTAGGGCTTAATACCACCCAGAGCAAAATTAGAGTACTTGCAGCAGGCAGACAGCAGAACAGGATAGCACATAGACAACTAAAAGTGTCAGCCATACAATTTCATGTCAAAACAAATCAATCTAAATCCCTAGGGCCTGGGACTCAAAGAACGAATGGCCTGAGCTGTATCACAAGCACTCAAAAGAAGTCATGGTGCTCTCTTTCAGGCAGACATTAAGAAATTCATTCAACACCAAAGGGAGACAACACATGGTATGGCCAAATAAACTATTCTGAAATATCTGCTCAGTAATGAGATGCAAGGATCAAGATATAAGAAGTCAATGCTATGCACTGGCATTAAAAAACAAGTTAAAGAATTTATAGAAGGAAAAACAAAGGTGTATTAATCAGCTCTAGTGACCGTAAGAAACCACCACAGACTGGACAGCTTAAACATCAGAAAGTTATTTCTCACAGTTCTGCAGGCTGGAAGTCCAAAATTAAGGTAATGGTCCTTGATGAAGGCTCTCTCCTTGGCATGCAGACAGCTGTCTTCTCAATGTGTCCTCACATGGCAGAGAGAGAGAACACTGGTTCCCTTCTTTTCTCAAGAGAGCGCTAGCCCTATTGGTTTAGGGCCTCACCATTATGACCTCATTTAACCTTTATCAAGTTCTGTCTTTAAAGATAGTCACATTGGGAGTTAGGCCTTCAAGCATGTGAATTTGGAAAGGGGACACGAATATTCAGTCCATGGTAAATGGTAAACAATGAACTATTTAGAGGATATGTCCTATTTCAAATGAACACATCGTCATGGACATCAGGACATTTCTCTAAACTAAATGTCAAAGTCTGGTGAAAGAAAAACCATGGCACCTTGAATGGAATAAACCCCAAGTTTCTGCTTCTCTGCTAGAGTCAACAGGCTCAGGTTGAGAGATGGACCCATTTGTCTCAGATGCTCAGAATGCTCATCTCTGCATTAACCAGTCTTCTATATACACTACCTATATACACTACCTATATGTGAACTATATACACAGCAGAGCTCCTAACGGGTGCCTGAAGCAGATGCATTGTTTACAAACAAAATACATTGGCTGGTATATAGCAGCTGTGATTAAGTTAATAACTAAGTGCTGTTTTAAGATGGCAAATATCTGAAACCCATATATCTTACATGCTATTATTTGGTTTGGTAAATGTTTAGACAGCTGGTGGAAGTCTGCCTTGACACTGGTATTAAAATGCACACTCCTAGAGTGCACAATGCATTTTCAGCAACTAAGTTTCTTTCTTCTCTCTCATATAGGAGAGACTCAGATGTGCTGTTCTGAGGCAAAGCCATCAGAAGCCAATGCTCTGTGCTTCATGAGCCATAGTTTACACTCTATACAATGAACAGAATATAATAACTTCCCCTTCGTCATGGCCTCATAAGAAGGAACATGGCCACATTTTAGCTGAAATAGGCTTTAAGAATCTTCTAGGCCAGTGGTATTCAAAGTCCTTTTAGCAGCAGAATCCTGTTTTCAAGTAAAATATTCCACGAAGCTCCCATAGTTGAAAGAGATCAAAGTAGTGCTGCTTGACCAAAACAGGGATGCAGGTGATTCTCTCAGCTCTCCAGGAGGCCTCAGGTGCCATTCAAAAGAGCCTGATTTTCAAAGTAATTCTCTAGTCTATTTTTGAGATTTCTTGAGTCTCTTGTGACTCCTATTACATATTGGGAAATAGAATCAGGTCCTTCCTGTCAATCTTCAGAATCAGGACCCTCATATGGAAGATGAGGTAAAGAGAGTTAAGTTGAAAAAATTCCCACTACATCTTTGCTGAAATGAGTTGTGAGCTCTGCATGCTAAAATGATTGAAGGGAAAAGTAGAGTCCATCTCTCCCAGGAAGGAGGTGAACATTAAAAATATAAATAAATAAATAAATAAATAAATAAATAAATAAATAGGTATGGATGGATTGCTGGCTTAGATGGGGCAAGTGTGAGACCAGGTTTGAAATAAGGGCGGTACCCTGGTTAAAAGTGGGAGAGAGTAAGAGGCCTGTGGCCTCATACACAGGTCATCTGCCCATCCCCACCCAACAAGAGTGGAGGTCTCAGAAGTACCTGTGTAGAAGACTAAGTCTCCACAGGACACATTCTGAAGCCTGTTCTTCAACACTAATACTCATAATAATAATGGGCATAATAAATTACTAATAAGAAATAATGCTGCTAAGCAAGGCTATCCAAGATAGACCATGACTCAAATCAAGTCAGCCTTCAAGCATTCTCCACCCCCTGCCTGTGCCCCCTTGCCCACTCCCCAAACACAGAATAATGTCTCCTGCTGATGAGGAAAGTTACCAGATGAACTTCCTCACACTAAGATATGGGGAAATCATGGCTCGCCCTTTTCATGGCAATTCTAGAGAGGCCAGAGCAAAGAGAACAAATCCGAAAATGAGCAAATGAAAAGATACTGAAAAACCAAGATGTGAGGAAATTTACAGCTCCCTTCAAGTTTTAACCTATAGGAGAAACTTCCTTCACTTACTGGACAGAGTTTGAACAGCCAGTATAAAACAACATCAGGGAGACTCCCTCTGAGTAGATTTCCATGAACTTATAGTTTAATCAATAATAGCTCAACAAGCATTTATTTAGTACCTACTATATGTAAAGCATTTCTATCAGCATTGGAGAAACAGAGATTAAGGAAACTGGTCTCTTTCTTAAATAACCAGCAACATTGAAATAAAATACAAACTGATAGTAACCAGAGGGGAGGATGGAGGGGGATAACAGGGGAAAGGGAGGGGAAGGGTCATTAAGAAACATGCTTAAAGAACCCATCAACAAAGCCAAGTGGGGGAAGGATTAA